>JAWRVF010000784.1:0-92586 GCA_036785485.1 Physcomitrellopsis africana
ATACATATATGTTTGTTGAGAACACATACTCTAGTGCTTTACATTAAAGTGTTGGATCCAAGAATATCTCACTGTCTCTAGTATTAAGCAATATCTCCTCTTCTAGCATTAAGCAATATCTCCTCTTCCGTCAAGTACCACAGTTCTTGAAGACATATTTGAGGAGGAAAAACCAATTGCTCCCTAGAAATAAGAGATGACAAACAAGAGAGCAATGATGATTTACTTCTTTTAACACCTACTCGTACTAGGTCTGTAGAGCACATGAGTTCTTGGAGTTCCTTAGGAGCCCTACCAATAATACCCTCTCTCAAAGGGTATAGTGGCATAAATCGTATTATCTTCTTACCATCGTCGTTAAGTACGCGAACATACTTATAATAGCTTGACTCTCATTTCGCGTGATCCGTATAACAACACCGAGAGTCTAAACACATCTTCATAGGTAATCTTATTCCTTCGAAGTCCTAGTGTTCTACATCACAGCGATATTTCGAAAAGGACCATCTTTAGGGTATCGCATAGTAGACCTTCCTTCTGACCTGTATCTTTCTTCTTCCGATTCCGTAATTATTATTAGTTTAATAGAACACTCTCTTGCATATCCTGCTACAAAGAGTTCTGGTACCTCTTCTTTGAGAGCAAACGTTTGTGTATGATGCTTAAAGGCCTTTTCATCGTCAGCTATAACACTGTACAACTTAATAAACTCATCTTTTGCTTCTTTATAAACACTATGTAGCAATAAGATCTGATCTATAACAGCATTTATATACTCTTCTCTTTCGATGTTGCATATTGTGATATCTCTGCTTTCTCCTCTTTTAAATGTTATTATTGCAAGGTCGGTATGTACGGAGTATTTTGCTTTCATAGACACTGGAACATTCCTTTCCTTGAGAAAGAACATACTAGATAATTTAGGCTCGTTCATTATGATGTCACACAATAACTCAAGATCTGGCTTTTCTTTGCTTATAACAGCAAACAGTTCTATGTCTACACTTTCAACACTATTTGCAATATCTACAGAGATTGTATTGCTGACCATGTTGATAAGCTGGGTATCAGACACAGCATATGATGACATATGTCGTACTCTCATTAGCTTCAGATTAAAATCAAAGACAACTCTTACAAGAACTCTTATATTACCATCTTTCAAAAGGGGAATCATAAACATTACAATCAGAACATTGTCATCCTTTGATGCATTAGCAGTTCCTATGACAGGATTAAAGTGCTTATACCATTGATAATTTCTAGTACATCTTTCAACGGTAGGAATTTCTTCTAATACACATATAGTATCAAAAAGGATATTTGCATCTATGCCAGTGATCGGCCAGGTTAGAGTTACCTCTCGTACATAGAAGGAATCCATAGTCTATTAAGACCGAGGTGTAATATCCATAAAAGAAGTCACTGCAGCTATTTTTTTATATCAATATTTTGCACTGCTATCCTGTAGTATACCCCGTCACAGGATAGCCCTTCTCTGTTCATATTGCATTGTTCTTCCGGAACTCACACTACTTACACGTGTGATCACTAGAGCATATTCTTAGCACAGAGAAAAGAAAATCTTTTGTCTATCTTCCCTTCAGACTCTGCTAATACCGCTGCTGCAACAACAAGAAGCGCTATGTTCATATCACGTGCCTAGATGCTTGATAGTACTATTTCAAGTTCCTTTTATTCCTGATTTAATGTCAAAGTATTTTATGAAAAACGATAACACGCATGTAGATGTTCTAACATTTTCTTCGTCTGACGATGAGCTAATCATAGGTTCCAATCTATAGGAGGGCCAAGGATAACATTTATAGTTTGAAGTGGTTGTATTCAAAGAATTCTTCATTTATATTAAACAGAGATGGGTGTGCAACAACAAGAATTGTATTTCTCGATGTATTTATTTCCTTATCAAAGCTTGGCTCTATCTTTCCACATAGCACAAGTATTATTTGTCTCTTTGAAGAACACAATCTTATACACATCTTTATGAAGCGGTGCCACACAGCATCGTGGCTCCTGTTGGAAACACTCTTAGTCATCAATGCAGTATTTAATAACAGTACTCCTCTGCTTGCACCATTTGGTAAGATCACCATGAGAAGGAGTAGTAAATCCTTACACCTCTTCAGAGATTTCTTTGAATATACTTACCAGTAATAGAGGAGTAGGACATTCCTTATTACCAGAGAATGATAATCCATAGCCCTACTAACACCTTTATAGGGTTCTTTTCCAAGCACTACAATCCTTACTCTATTTAATGGTGCCTCATAGAAGGCTCCTAATACATTGTCTAGTGTCAAGAACATAACAACTCTTCTGCCGATCTCTTCGTGGTACAAGTACTATCTCATCTGGTTCATTATTCATAGAAACCATAAGTTCTTCCTATCCAGAGGGCAATAACATAATCATGATAAGACAATATAGATTCAATGCTGAGTGTATGGCTATAAAGGGTGTCAAGTTGCCGAAAACATCTGAAGATATCAATAACAAGTCCTTTCTTGAGCAGAAGAGACAAAACAACGTTGCTGTACAAGAGAGTACAAAAGCTTGTCTTGTATATAAGAGAGGAAGGACTGTGTCTACAGACACCCACAAGGAACCAATCGATGAAAGAATGACTGTATTATTTGAATATTCTAATTACTATCGTAGACGGCGAGTATAAAATTTTTTTCACACCTGGCTGTTGTCTGAGTTGTCCTTTCCATAACAAAATTGTATGATATCTTCACCGTCTCTTACAGTCCCATCGTACTGAGTAACTACATCTTGCATCGACTTAGAAAGGCGTCTCTGTATGTATCCAGCACCAGATGTGTTAACACTAGTATTGACTAAATCTTCTCTGCCTCCTTGACAATGAAAGAAATATTCTATGGGATTGGGACCTTGAGAGTACAAACTAACAACAAAGCCTCGTCCTTCGAGAGAGCTTGTGTAGAGACTGCACCATGCTAATGTTCTACAATCTCGTAGTACCCTCTTTGGTCTCTCTCCTCTTATCCATTGCTGATCTACTAACGATACTATCTGTCCTAAGTTGACCAGGCTTCTTTTAGATTCACTCTCTATTATTGTAAGCAATGAATTACTATTACTAAGAGATTGCTTTGTCATTCTCTGGCTCTTGTTTCTGAGATTGTTAAGAACAATGCATATATCCTCATCATCCTCATCTATGTCAAGTATGTTAATGATTCCTACATCACATATACAATCATCATACCCTATACTCATCTCCTCTTCAAGAAGCCATCTGTCTACAATCTTTTGCAATGATTCAAGAAATGGTATGACATTCTCATTGCTACCGTTTATAGAGACATCTCTTATTATACTTTTCACCTCACTAGATGTAACAGAAGAAGGTAATGGTCCCTTTTTACCTCTTACTATTTACACAAGGGAGAGTATAAGATCCCTCGAGGTGTGTATGTTAGTACTGTTGATATTGAGACTAGATATTACAAGACAGTCAAGAAGTGTTGATCTCTTTAGTACCTTATTTACCTTATGCATCATGAAGGATCTTGTAGCTGTGTCCTGTTTTGCATGTATTACGGGCATGGAATTTTGGGGTGACAGTATGTACTTATCAACAGCTTGAAGAGTTCTATACTCTATTTTTGATGGATAAGAAGAGATACAGAATACATTCATTTCATCTCCATCAAAGTTTGCGTTAAATGCCGGACAAACGAACGGGCTAATCCTTATTGTGTAGGAGTTTGTAATTACTCTTGCTCTAAAGCTCATGAGAGACATTCTCTGAAGAGATGGCTGTCTGTTGAGCAGTACATAGTCTCCATCCTTTTCTACTTTGATATCATTGGAGAATACCTCAGGTATACCTACCTCATTAATATTTAGATTTGGATCTGGAGTTATAACGGCTCTTGCACAGTACTTGTTTCTCTTACCTAGAATATACTTTTTGAATGTACCATTTTTTCTAGATATTCTACTTGTTAAAGACTCATCATCTATTGCTTGAACGTCCTTGCCTATTATTCTACAGTAGTCTCTGTAGACAGTAGGCACATTACTGTTGTTTCTTAGAATGGAATTATAGAGTCTGTATAAACTATCATCAGGACCCAATGATAGTCTAATGCAGTTTGGGGCAATAGGTATAGAATCCATTACAAGGTCCTTGGGATTAGTATACTCATAGTCTAGCGTACGCAACTGCTCAGGAGTTAGAGTACAGAACATACTCTTTACAGTAGAAGATGACACAATATAATCCGATTCCTTCTTATCAAAAAGGCACATTTTTTTAGGATCGAATCTGTATGTTCTTGCATGATTACCACATTTATTGCATATCCTTCTTTGCTTAACTTTCGTGATGGAGTCGAACGACATGCATCTAGAGTATATCATCTCTGCAGTTTTTACTATGTTTTTTAAGCACAAAGGATTAAAGATAGGTGTACCAAATAGTATAGATCCCATGTGCCCTGGATAGTTCTTTGGATCTGAGCATGTTGAACAGTACACAGATGCTCCCGTTCCCAAAGCAGGAGAATCGATGTCATATTTGTTTTTGATCTGCAATGATGAGACTCGTATAAGGTCCTCTGTAGAATAGTAAGGAAACGAAATAATCCTAGCCTGAGCAGACATAATGACAGTGTTATATGAAATCAAAAAGAGACATAGTATGCTCCTATTAGCACAGAACTGAAAGGTTCCTATGAACATCTTGGTCTAGAAGCATACTCTTCCCTAGGCACTAAATTCAGTAGAAATTTAGTAATAGACTTCTCAATGTTTACAAGAAACATAGGTCTAGATGGAGGTATTGTCAGACTATATGATGATATGCTATTGGACATTGTCAAGGTGATCAAAGAAGTAAGAATAGATAATAATAATATTTTTAAAGAAGTACATATTGTTTCAGATCAGAGGGATTATCAGAACTGTACCAATATGTTGAGCACATATGAATGCAATATTGTTGCAGATGGTAGTACTATCTTGTCTGTTCCAGTTCCAGTTGGCTGCTGTTACAAACCACTGGAAGGTGCTTCTGTCATAAAAGGATCATTTGTCATAGAGGGCAGAAGTAAGGTCCTAATGTACCAAGAGAAGAACCATACCTTTCGGTATCTTGCACGAAGAGATAAGTGCAAGCTAAAACTTCCTAGGTGCCATGGTGAAGTATGCATGGACAAAGAAGTACTAAAAGTCATATTGTCATAAAAGCATCTTATTAACATATTTGTTGTGATGAGGGAATATGTGATACATTGTAGAGAAAGCCGAAATATGATACTACTCGTAGATATAAATGCGTTCGAAATGATGTCGAAATTTCCTCTTGGAAACTCACTATCGAATATCTCACGATCAACGGTGTGATGAGGTTCCAAAAGATTCTTTAGAAGCCTTTCTCGATAATACTTGAAAAGTAATAACGCTGCTCTTTATGATACATGAGACTATAGAGACCTTACTGTCGCTCAGATCAGAAGATGATAGAGATTGCTTAAGCTTTAAGCATGTACATACTCCAGCAGATATTGTATTAAAATATATAACGAAGAGAATCAACAACATCGATTGGTAGAGGATAAAGGGTAGTATCGGCAAACAGAAGGCATACATGGTCACTGCAATAAACAGGATATCAAAAGACATCTAAGGTAACTTCAAAACAGGGATATGGGACGGATACTCGCAATCTGAAGATAAGAGAATGATATCTCAGGCGCTATCAACAAAGTCCATTCTTGACTTCTTATCTCATATAAGAAGGATCGAGGTTAGTTCTAAAGAGAGAGAAAATGTTGTGATGTGACAGATACATCCAACCCAGCTTGGCTACATATATCTTTGTAAGACATCAGAGGGCATCGATGTAGGTGTTGTAAAGTACATGTCGTCGACGTGTGTTATAACACCTTATGTTCATCAGGGCAGCGTACTGAGCTGTATTAGTCCATTGTGCGACGGAAAGGATGCCATGTTTGTCAACAGTATCTTCATTGCAAGAACGTCAAAAGATGAGGTATTCAGGGACATAAGAGCATACAAAAGGAGCAGCTAGGTTGCAGCGTTCGTGTCTATCTATTTCTCCTCTGACAAAGAGATTCACATACAAACAACTAGAGGTAGATATGCTAGACCTCTTACAACATGCTCTAATGGCTCAATCTCGATATGCAACAATACTTCGATGGCTGATATGTATTGCAAAGGAGCGGTAGAGATGATAGATGCAACGGAGCAGATGCAATGTTATATTGCAACTACGAGGAACACTATCGATAAGGATCACACCCATGTTGAGATACACCCATCGTTCATGTTTGGACTGTCTGCATCCATGACTCCCTATGCAAACTTCAACCAATCATCAAGAATAATATTCCAATCATCTATGAGTAAACAATCTATGTCTCTTACTCCTTATGTAATGATGAATATGATTTCTAACTCGAAGGTGCTGACATATGCTCAGAAACCAATATGCATGACTATAATATCAAATGCAATAAGAGAATACAATGGAGTGAATGTAGTGATTGCCATATTATCATATTCCGGATATAATCAGGAAGACTCTCTATTGTTCAACAAATCTGCAATAGATAGGGGACTATTCTCCAGTATCAAATATGAGATTGTCGAAATTGTAGAAAATAAATACATGAATGAAACCCTTGTCTACATTCCAGACGGAGACGTACTACGTGACGAGGATGGTATAGTATTAGTAGGATAGGAGATAAAGGATAAGGATACCATTGCTTCCAAGCTCATAATATCAGACAAGGCACGAAGTATAGAGAAGATTATACTAAAAAGTTTCATATCTGGTAAAGTCGATAAGGTTACTAGACATACGACTATAGAAGGGAATAGGATAATAAGAATAAGAATAGCATTGTATAGGTTTCCTATGGTTGGAGATAAGTTTACATTAAAACACTCCCAGAAAGGTATAATAGGAGCTGTATTTCCGCAAGAAGATTTACCATTCACTGTTAAAGGCATAGTACCAGATCTCATAATCAACCCTCATGCAATACCGAGCAGGATGACTGTGGGTCACTTGTTAGAGATGGTGATCAGCAAGGCATACGTCTTAAGTCCTGATACTGTTCGGGATCCTGCACTTACTCCAAAGTTGAAATCTAGAGAAGATATTTATATAGATGCAACTCCCTTTAATAAACCTTCCTTAGATATCAGAAGGGATATAATTCCCTTCTTGAAAGAGAAGATGTACTGTGGCATTACAGGAGCTATGATAGATTCAAGAGTTACGACTGGTATTTGTTACTATCATGCTCTCAGACACCAAGCTAAAGATAAGGCCCATTCGATATCTAAAGGCACTATACATAGTCTAACAAGACAACCAGTTGAAGGGAGATCAAAAAGGGGAGGACTACGATTTGAGGAGATGGAAAAGGACTGTCTTGTAGCACATGGAACATCATCGATGCTTCTTGAGAAACTCAAGAACACTTTCGATCTGTGCAAGGTATGGGTATGCAATGGTTGTGGATACATATGCTCTGGCAGTCCTTGCGTAAGTTGTAAGGGCAAGAATACAAAAGAGCGTCAAATACCATACAACTTTAAGTTGTTAGTGCAAGAGCTGTCCATAGTTAATATCAAGGTAAGCCTAATGTACATATGATTAAAAAAGTTTTTTATGAATACTCAAGTACGATGTATTATATCCATAATGCCTGTTCCTATCCTTGATCTAGCACCTATTATGATGCTATCAGAAATACTCTGTATAGGTTCTCTTATTCCTTTGCGTGCTGCTTTAGCTAACTCTGACATTGTTCGTTTGTTAGACGGCCTGGTAAGACAACTGTGACTTCTTTCTATCATTCCTGATATGCTTATGGATATGATGTTTTCTTTACTTGTCATGAAATCTGCAAGTAGATTAATATGTTTGTTGTCAAAGTCTACCCAGCCTTTAAGCACCTTTGATAACTCTCTCACTAAAACATTTCTCGCAGCTTCTATTCCTAAGCAATCAAGAGCATCTATAGCAGAGTTTGAGATGGTATTCCTTGCATCTACGAAGTCAAGACCTAAGATATGTATAAGATTGGAACCTTTTGTCCTCACTTCCTTTCCATCAACAATTGCGTGTTTTATTCCTTTGATGCCACATATCCTTATAGAAAGTATAACATCTTTAACTATATTGTATACAAACATTTCTGCATCTTTCTTTACTGCTGCACCTTGTAATGATATGTCTACTATGTGTTCAAACTTTGGAGATATTAGTGCTTGAATGTCCTTGCGCTCGTTTATGAACTCTGCTATCCTGTCTCTTATCATCTTTAGGCTTATCTTATACGCTTTCATCTTACCATCGTCGATTAACATTCTGAACACAACTCCTTCGTTGTTTCTAGTAGGAGCTCTGTAGAGGCCATGCTTCTCTGCTGTAGGATACCACCAAGAGTCTAGTTCGTGCTCGATGTAGTAAGAAGATGTTATTTCTGCTACCGTAAGATGTACAAAGTCTAAAGGGTCTACCCCTCTTGTAACACTTATAGCTGATGTACAGTACTTAAACGAGCAGTTTAGAATCGATTCTAACTTGGGTATTCCTTCAAGTACCTCTGCAGTTGTTGTACCAGCATGATGAAATGAACTAAGCGCTATTTGGATTGTCGGTTGTTCGATAGACTCTGATGCTATAATACCTGACACTCATTTACAGAAACATGTTGTGAATGTCATTACCAAATATCTTTTTCATCATTGTTAAGTCTTTGAAAATGAAGTAAGGAGGACTTTTTTGTCGTATATACATGAGATAGCGGAGGGCGTAATACTATCGACTCATTAGTGAGCATATTGATCGTAATATTCGTCTCTCTTAAGATCATTTACATAGCTCCCTTGCGAGTACTCACATTCATTTCATCTGCGGAATGTGGGAGGCTTTGATATGAGCGAAGCTAGGAGGCACCATTTCTCGAGGACATTGGAGTTCAAGCTGAGTTTAGATTACGTATCATAACTTCATATAATCGATAAAGAGATATCGAACGACAAACATATGAATCTTTTATAAATGCGTGTTACTTCCAGGAGCACCTTTCAATGCACTTTAATCTCGATTAACATAAGACCTGCTTCTAAAACTACCAGAAGTGATGCGGAGACATGCCAAAAGATCCTCCAAAGCGGCTCAAACAAGGGCAAGAAATGTTCTCTTCCAAGAACTGCTAACTTAGAGTTATGCAAGAGACATATGAATATGATGCTAAAATCGAGCCAAGATCAAGATGGATCTAAACAAAGACAGATAGACACTTTTCGTAACTTTGTCGATGTGAAAAAGCAACAGAGAAAGTCGTCGGCTAAAACCATGTTGCGACCTATCGAAGACATGCCAGGGGTATGTGTGGACTTAAATAATAAACTTATATTTGAAGAGTTTGAAGATAAGCTGGTGGTTGTTGGCCATCTATATGGCGATGACATGCAGGTGCTATCAAAGGCAGATGTAAGGTTATGTGATATAAACGGGTGGGAGTACATATTAAAGGAATAAAAAAAAACTTTTTTTTATGGACCCTTCGTTACTAGAAGAGATGCTAATTTCTGTACTTGACCTTGTGTTATGAATCTTTCCCTGTTCTTAGCATACAAGCCCTCTATACTATTCTCTGGAAACAGGCTTTCCAGCATAGTATCCAATGTTATTCGTTTTCCTTGTTTAGATAAGTTTGTAGACATGTACATTCTAAGCAATCTCGATGCTGAAGACAGTGACGATTGACCATTCTCTACTTTGATATCTGCAGTATCGACTCCTTGATGCTTCAATACGCCCAAGAGTTTTTCAAAGGATTGTGTAATGTCTCTAGGAATACTAAAAGGGTTTGTTCTTTCTTGATGCTTCTTTATAACCCTTCCATCAAGAAACCTATCAAAGGGCTTTATAACAAGAGATTCAAAGTCAGAACTGCTGATATTAGTAATACTGTTGTTATTACGTAGCTCTTTGAGAAGTTCAACTGCTATGAGCATGTTCTTATTTACAGCTCGAGATACAACATATTTGACCTTTTCCTTAGATAATATTCTTTCTGGGACATATGCAACAGTGTCTAATACGCCTAGACTTTCAACTTTCTGCTGTGTCTGTTGAAGTGGAGGTTGTGAAAGTACAGAAGATACATGCATGGTCTTCCTAGTATATATGGGTGTTAGCATCATTGCCCTGCATTTGGTATCCATTATAATAATATTAAATGTACAAAGTGGTTGAAAGGTTCACAGGACCGTCTGAAAATCAGTGATATTCTAAAAAATAGAAGAACACTAGTAGCACCTACTTCTTCATTATCATAGACTCGTACATAGAAGACAGCAAGCACTCGTCATATGACATGAACTTGTTCTTATCAAGCTTACTTCTCCTTTTTAGTTTAAATCCTATGCCTTCCATTTGTGCAATGAGATTGTCAATATCTACTAATTTTTCTGTTTGGTCTAACACAATTGTGCCGGGAATGTGTATGTACATGTCATCGTCATCGTTAAGTTTAATTGTATAGGCTTTAGATACGTACTCCCTGTTGTATCTTGGACTGAGAAATTCTATAACACTTTTCTTGGACATTACGATATACAGGAAAGTACAAGCATGTTTGTTAGAACATACTCTCTCGGCTACTTTGATGAATTTACTAATATCGATAAGTGCTACGCAAAAAAAGTATGATATTATTGTTATAGACTTATCAAACCCTCTTAAGTGCTCGACCTTCGTCTGTATTACAGTCACCTTCTTATTGCTCCCAAGTCTTTCTTTGAGCTCTATAATATTCGTATAAGAGGGTTCAATGCAAGTAATAGTAGTGTAGTGACTCCACTTTTTTATGTCTCCACCAAAGCCTGATCCAACATCCAGTAGGTGACCACCTCCTTGCTTCAACAACTTCCTCTTCACATCATTGTGGTAACATCTCATTATCGACACTGTTAGACCCTTGAATGTAAGAGGAATGTTCATGTCCTCTTCCTCTTCTGCTAGCCTCTTAATTCTCTCTATCACATTGATAGAATTGGGATACACCTTGTCCTTTCTCTCTCTTAACAGGGTTGATTTTCCTTTGGAATTTATAACAAACTCCGATATAACATTATCCTTGAGTTTTGTATTCTGCGATGCTATCTTGAAGCCTGAATCGACATTGCTTCCTTGACTGTACCCCATTAGAGTACCTTGACTGTATAGAAGGTCTACTATCTTTTGAGGCTTCCATCTCATAACTGGATGGAAGTATGATGAAGCATGCGTGTATATAACACCATTGTACATGTCTTCTCGCATCTTCTTGTCCAGTATCTAGTGGTATCTAGAGAAGGTGTTAAAAGTTTTAAACATGAAATGATTCTTAGCTACAACAAGCCTGTTTCCAATGGATTTATTAAGCAGCAGACACATCCGAGGTATCATCTTCAGTCTCTGTTGTAACGGCTTAGCTGTAGTCACTACTCCGTTTAATATGATTATATCAAATGCGTAATACACACCATCTATACATTTTGTGTCTAGAACTGTGAGAAGGTCGTGGCCATACATGTTCACTCTAATCAGATCTTCTCGACCGTTTGTTGATATAGCATATACTCTCTCTTTATAGCAAGCAAGAAAGAACCATGTACCATCGAGCTTTAGAGCCACAAATCCACCTAGTGAGTATATCTTAATGAGGTCTCTAATCGTCATATCAACAGGTTTTGGGAACTTGTAGTTACAAAGATCAAGGCCAAGTATGATGCTTCTGATCTGCTTGTACAACTCAGGACCTGTAATAGGCCTGATGTGTTCCATGACATGTCTCAAAAGCTCTGTGTCACAAGTGTTATCCTGCACGTCTAGCTCAATCTCATAATGGATCCTACTGTTGCAAGTAATCTTTGTAGCATCGATCCTGAAACCATCATAGAGCAAGGTGTTTCTCTCTTTATGCCTCTGGACTCTTAGGGCCATTCCTCGTTATTCATGATATTCTCTCTCAAGAGATAGTACAATCTCTGCATTGAATCTAGGAACAATCTTAGAACATATCTTTTCTTTGATAAAAAAGTCAGAGCCTATCTGTCTGATTGTAACAGCATCGCAACCTTTTACGGAGTATAGAATCTCTTCTGTTACAATAGCGCTATTGACTTTTGAGACCTTCAAGAACTCATCTTCTGTCACGTCTTTCAGCTTAATCTCTATCTCGTACTCGTATTCCCTAGGAGACTTTGATCTCAAGCTGTTTCTGGACTTTATTAACTCCAACAACAGGTCCATTACGACCTTATATGCATGGTAGAATCAATCGTTGCATCTGTACGACATCTTATCGTACAATTCACTTATAATAGTGTCATGGATAAATTTGTTCCATCGTATCCATCTTTATTAGATACCAATTTTATGAACAACTTATGGAAAAAAGAGGAGTTTTACGAACTAAGAAGAACTAAAGGGTTGAAGCTCTATCCTCATCAGGAATTTGTCAGAAGGTTCATGTCTCCTAACCCTCTTATCTTTGGAGCACTTGGCAAAGGCAGAAGGTTTTTCCAGTAAAATAAAGTCTATTTTTAAGATGTCCTAAGCATTGGAGAGATTGAAGGCGGTGGATAAGGTACTAATCTTGAAAGATGAGATCATATGATTTAACCTTGGTATGTGTATTTTATATCTGTAATGTACTCATATTCTTCTTACTTCTTTTCTTTGCCTTGGCTCTCTTGAAGAGACAACACTTCTCTTATTACCGTACTATGTGTGCCGCACTCGGCATTCTTTTACTACTACTAATGTAAGCATATTAAAACTTTCAAACTCTATCCAATCTAAAATACATTCTAATATATCTTGGATGAACACTAGTTTTAAGAGTTCTGACAACCGATTTTCCAAATCTTCTGCCGTAAGATTATTAACTTTTGTAAAGTCAATTTTTTTTCGCAATTTCCCAGATATTGGAGAATTCAGCAATAGCTTTGCAGGACGCAGAGACATCACAATGCCACGACACGCCATGTTGACGAGGGGTCTTGGGAGGCGATGGGAACGGATAGGAACGGATGGGAGCGAAGGGGGGGGGTTTTCTTCCAGCCCCTTACTCCCGCGCTCCCTCCATCAGGGTTGGCTAGCGCTCCTTCACGCGCTGCAATCGGATGCTGCAATCGGGAGGAGGAAGGGGGTGATGCAAAGCCAAAGCAAAGTCAAGCAAAGACAAAGAGAGATCATGTAAGCGAAACGTCCAGGAGTTGCCTTTGCAATGCGGGGCTGGACGACACACATTCACCGATTCCGATGTTACCTACCCGTCGTGACGTTAGCGGTGACGATGATCCTGGGCCGGCACGGCTGAAAGAATGATGGGGAAGGTAGTTCATGTTCCCCTCCCCTTCGTTGCCCCGTCCTGCATGCTGGCGACGGTGGAAGTCGGGGGTCTCGGGCTTCTGTCCCGGAGGAATCATCTTTCGTCTTCTGTTATGTGTTGTTGTCAAAGCATGACCTGCATGCATCGGTCCGAAACGTGCGCCTAGAGGGAGGTGGCAAGCAGCGCGGAGCGAAGGCGTTAAAATGTAGATGCTCGGTACAGGGGAGACGCTGCTGACATGGGAAGGGTGGGTTTCGTGGCAGCATGGCAAGCAAGCCCCTCCATTCTCTCCTTGTCCTACGGACTAGATTCCCCTCCATTGTCGCCTTTCACCTACACGGTTCAGCCGCAGAACCTTCTACTTCGTCGTTTACCACTTCGCAGCCCTGGTCGTGCTTAAGAAATTCTGTTCGCACGAATCTGGCGTGCAGTCTGATGGCAGTCTCCGTTTGGGGATGGAATTAGCAATTTTATTATGCGGAATCCGAAGCCCAGGTGTAGGCTGCTATGTATTGGAAACGGGTTTCGAGGGTTAGGACCGGGACGATCATTTAATTAACTGCGTCGGGGCTCGAAGTTAGATAACTTTTGGGAAAAATAAAAAGGATTTGTACGATGTCGTGCCAGTGTGATCTTCGAATTTCTGGCCAAATGGGTAGATGGGAGCCTGCATATCAGCCTGAAATTTAGGAGGTGGAATAAAAGTGTTACAGTGGCGAATTAACGCCGATGCAATTGATTCTCTTGTCACATCGAACTAGGTCGTTCCCTGTATCCACGCTCTTCACAGCAGCTTACGGCAGTAGAGAACTTTCGAATGCGAGCTTCCTCGACTTTGTGCGCCATTATCTGACTTAGCACCTTCTCACCTTCGTCGCTTTCGTCTGCGTAGTTCGGTCTATTTCCTTTTGTGCGTTCGCCCACTTCAAATTTTTTTCTGGTGCGGGTGTTGTGGTGTACACCCGAGTACGCTAAAATCGCTCCAAAGAATGTACAGTTCTGAGTTCCCATCCCCTTCCATTTGTGATCTTACTATAAATGCTTGAGTCCCTCTGTCGGAGGCATTTGGTATCTCTTTGGTGTGAGGAATTAGTGTTGGTAGCGGCGGTTGATTCTTTTGTGAGGTACGTTGAATTGTGCGTCCGGCCCATTGTTGGGGCGACCTCCCAAGCTGTTGTTTGGAAACAGCATATTACAGATCTCTAAGTATTTGCCAATATCTGTTTGTGAAGCATAAATTTCTCAGGCTAGTAATCAGTGGGAGTAACCAATGCTTAGGGATAAACTTTAGATGCCGTGCAATGTGATTTGGACTTGTACGCCTGGCAGGAAACCAGGTTGTTTATGCGTTTCTACTGTAGAGGCTGAAGCAGTTTGCCACATATTGTCACTGAATTAGTTAGTTCTTCCATGCCAGAATGGTTTGTATCACGCCGAGTTTATTACAGGTCAATACTAGTAGTATTTATCTATATTATAAGCGCCAATTTAATCCAAATCGATACCAAGATATTTTATTATATTGAGTCGGATTATCGTCGAGTGAATGATCGTTTTTTCTTTTTTCCTTTTTTGGTACTAAGATGTTGAGGGCTTTGTGCACATTTTGGTAGTGATCAACCTTCTGTATAAAACACTTGCTGGAACTAATCTGAAGTCTTTGAAACTAGTTTTTGCAGCCTTGAGCTTGCTCTAAGGAAACAGATAAAGTCCTGCATAGGTTTTGATTATAACGCGCTGTCCCTTACTCTGGTTTCTTGTCGAATGCTTTTGTGAAGTTCGGTTTCTATCTATGATAAACTCAACGATTCATTGTTGTTCTGGCATTCTCTATTTGTGCGTTTACAATTATCATTCTGCAGCTGTGATTATGTTATAGTACTAGAATATTTAAAATAAGCTACCTTGTCTCTGGGTCCAAATCATCTTGTTTGTGCATTTCGTTTTGGACTTTGAATCCTCCACTACGATTATAATTAGTCGTATTATTATTGTCTTCGAAAACATCTAGAAATGGACATTGGTTCCATGTTGTAGTGCGAGTGATTGTCCTGTAACAGTCGATAATTGGGTGTTGTTTGATTTTATCCAGAAACCATGGCTTCAATGTCGAAAGGAGCGCCAGCGCCAGGGTTAGCGCTAAAGTCGAGCGAAGTAAAATATCAGGACTGTAGTTCGGCGTCGGCCAACTTCAGTTCTTCCAATATCAGTGAGTCTTTCGCTGCAATGGTTTTCATCTTAAGTAATCTGCATCTGTGAACTGTTGATTCTATCCAACAGCCAATATGAAGCCTTTTTCAATGCACTGGAAGATTGAGAGAAGATGGGGGGAAAATTTGAATTGACTTTGAATGAGGCTCAAGTATTATACGCACTTATCTTACTCTTATATATAACTGCTTTAACTCAGGTTGCAGTCTGATAGTACTTGGTATTTGGTGCTCTTGCTCAGGTTTGGATTTGATTGCAATGTAAAACACGTACTCACTTACTGTCAGTTGTAGGGCACCGGAGCAGAAGCGGATTTGGCCGAGTCAGCATGCATTGTCGGGCA
Organism: Physcomitrellopsis africana; assembly: GCA_036785485.1. Classification (NCBI taxonomy): domain Eukaryota; kingdom Viridiplantae; phylum Streptophyta; class Bryopsida; order Funariales; family Funariaceae; genus Physcomitrellopsis; species Physcomitrellopsis africana. The sequence continues at coordinate 15,982 of JAWRVF010000784.1, forward strand.
GCGTTGGCAACTGAACAGGTGGAAGCCCCTATTAAATCACCGTTTCCAGTTCAGTACACAAAGTTGTTCATCAATAATAACTTCGTCGACTCGGTTTCAGGTAACTAATGATACTTCCTCACATTAGAGGATGTGAAGATTGGATTGGTTTCAAGCATTGGTTTGAGTATTCAATATACTGTAGTTTCTTGGCGCAGTATGTTTTGGCATGTATATCATGTTGCTAACTCAGGGCATCACTGAGGCTTTTGGCGTTTGGCATTTATTTTTAGTTATTTGATTATTTACAATCTTTATCTGCAGAATGTTCATAATCTATGTGACTTCGCGCTGTGGATACATCATATGCATCTGAGACCAACGTAGAGTCGAAACGATGATTAAGTGTGACTTGTTTGTACAGGAAAAACATTCCCATCAATTGATCCGAGATCCGAAGAGGTTGCTGTAGAGGTGGCGCAGGCTGCCGCGGAGGATGTTGACCGGGCTGTGAAAGCTGCTCGGAAGGCCTTCGAGGAAGGTCCTTGGCCCCGCATGCCAGGCTGTGTACGCCTCCATCTCCAATTTTTGTTGAAGCACTCTGGTTACTTAGCGATAACAATTTTTTGATCCATTCTTACTAAGTATGATATCTGCGTTGATGATTGTGTATTAGTTGGTAAAACTAGTAGCGATTCTTATTAACAATGGTTATACAGGAACGGGCTCGTATCATGAACCGCATTGCTGATCTGTTAGATGAACGTAAGGATGAACTTTCTGCCCTTGACACGTTGAACATGGGCAAAGTTTACGACATGGCACGACTGGGAGAAGCACCTCTTGCTATCGGGTTATTTCGGTACTATGCAGGTAGTTCTGAAAACTGCTGGCTTTGATTGTCTGCGGGGATAGTATTGTGCATTTTCTGGTGTGCGCTGCTAATTGTGAAGGACCCTGGAATGTGGCGCAGGATGGTGCGACAAGGCACATGGGATGACGCTGCCAGCAGAGGGACCGTTCCATGCCTACACTTTACACGAGCCGATTGGCGTGGTCGGTTCAATTTTGTCGTGGAATGCCCCGTTTTATCTTCTGGCAATGAAAGTGGCCCCGGCTCTTGCATGTGGGAACACCATTGTTCTCAAACCAGCACAGCAGAGCCCTCTTTCTGCACTTTTGATCGCTAAGCTTGCAGCCGAGGTTATCTTGTTAACTATATCTAGTCGAATTGCCCAGTTATTTATTGATGGTTTTTTTTTTTTTTTTTTTTTTTTTTTTTTTTCTGTTTTTCTGTTTTTTTATATTGTTAAATCAGAGCTTGTGCAATTGATTGACTGGATTGGTTTCAAACGACATCTTCTGGTTTTCATTATCTTCTAGCGTGGAGAAATGACATGGGTATTATGTTAAGCTGTGGTTGGTTCTAAGTTGAATACCATTTTTTCAATTGCAGGCGGGATTGCCAGATGGCGTTTTGAATGTGGTTACAGGGTACGGTGATACAGGCATGCACATCGCAAGTCATATGGATGTCGACAAGGTAACCATACTGAAACATCGTATCCTACTGTTTCATGGGATTTTGGGGAGATGTAAAGAACATTTCTTCCAACGCTTGACACACTCGCCGATCTCAACTTCCTCATGAATGCTGGAAACAGGTAGCTTTCACAGGATCAACACAAGTGGGACGTCAAATTATGCAAGCGGCAGCTCAGAGCAACCTTAAACCAGTGAGTCTTGAACTTGGAGGCAAATCACCCTTCATTATATTTGGAGACGCTGACATGGACGCAGCTGTTGAATCAGCACACCAAGCTATTTTCTACAACCAGGTGTGAAGTCACCTTTCATATCTTGACACAAAAGATTATCGCAGTGGTAATGTAGCTATTGTTTCAGATTTTAGACCGAGGAATAGTTCGACAAGGATCTTACGAAAGTTGTGGAGGGAGCCGTTTCAGAAATTTACTTATTTATTTATTTATTTATTATCTGAGCATATGTTTCGAAGTTGAATTGCTAATCTAGGCTGTATGTTACAAACTCGCAGGGACAAATGTGCGTAGCCGGATCACGGACATTTGTGCATGAAAGTGTCTATGACGAATATCTGGAGCGAGCCAAAGCCCGTGCGGAGAAACGTGTTGTCGGAGATCCGTTCAAACCAGGTGTTGAGCAAGGTCCTCAGGTACGCGAATTAATTTATAAGTTCTCATGCACGGTGCGGTAGTCTGTAATTGAACAACAGAATGCTAGTGACAACTTCAGAAGCTAAATATGCTGATGTAGTTTCCTACTTTACGTGAAGTTTCGAGTCATCAAATATACCAACACTTTCTGGGATTTTTTCCGGTGTAGTGGGCTGCACATATCACCTATATTAAGCAACATAGTAATTGCTCTTTGCACTTGAAGTTGTTAAATTTCACAATGGTCCTTCCTCCACAAGTAACCAGTAAAGATTTAGTCCAATCAACAACTTGCCATGTGAGCAGGCAGATGAAGCTCAATTTAACAAAGTAATGAGCTACATCAGAGCTGGAAAGGATGAAGGCGCGCGACTTATTACTGGTGGCGAGCGGGTGGGCAGCAAGGGCTATTATATCCAACCCACTATATTTTCCGACGTTCAAGTCAGTACACTTCGACTTCGCACAATTTTTTGAATAAAATATTGTATGATTTTTTGTGATACATGTGAGCCTTGTATGAAGAGAAATGCTATTTCAGTTTGTTAATGATGCTGTTTTCTTTTACAGGATGACATGAAAATCTGTCGTGAAGAGATCTTTGGACCTGTTATGTCCGTCATAAAATTCAAGTACGTTTCAACGAATTCAATGACTTTCTTTTAAGTATTCTATGTGAAACTAGTTTTATTAATTTATTTTTAAAAATTGCATTTTTATTATAGATATTATTACTACTACTACAATTACTAAAACTTTTCAAATATTTTTATCTTAAAGCTAACTTTGAATGAATTTGTTTTTGGAATATGAACTATTCTTTTTAAAATTTTAGTTCGAATGTATCAATTGTCGGCAAACCAAATTTGATGTGGTTACTGTTTCACAGGACGGTGGAGGAGGTGATCCAGCGCTCGAATCAGTCTGATTATGGATTAGGCGCAACTGTAATGTCGAAGAATGTCGACATAATCAACACAATAACACGTTCCCTCAAGGCAGGCACCGTGTGGGTCAATACATACGGCATTCTTACACCGTCAGCTCCGTTTGGTGGCTACAAAAGCAGTGGCTTCGGGCGAGAAAATGGCGCATATGCACTGGCAAACTACCAACAAGTAAAGTCGGTGATAATGCCGATTTACAATCCACCATATTTGTGACATACATCTGCCCTCTTTTTATAGGAATATATTTGTGATATACACTTGCCCTCCATATACTTCTATAAAACCATAGGACTAAGTTTGGTTGTCTTTTTAATTATGGTCACTTACATAGACATATACGTTTTAAATTAAATATAATTTATTGGTTATATATACATACATACATAAAAAAATATTGTTCAATTTTTTTATATTAAGGTTCAATTTTTAATCAACTATTGGTCCAAGAAAGCTTAGTAAAATAAGAAAAAATTTAATATATTACGAAACATTATATTCTTATGAATATTTATACATCAATATATACAAAAAATTTCAAAAAAATTACCAATATATATTCTTATGAATGACATAGGTTATATAAGATTTATTATTATTTTTTGTTTATTTAATATAATTACCAAAAACTTAAACTTTGTGACTTCAAATAATTTTAATCTAACTTTGATTATTGTTAGCACTAAGAATTTAGAAATATATTAGCACCTACATCAAATCTAGTTTTTGAAAGTTTAATTGGAATCCTTTTAAAAACAAAGTATTATTAGTAGAAAGAATATAAACAATAATAATGTTTTAGCAACATAAAAAACATAATCAATCACATCAATGCTATTTTATATAATAATTGTTATAATTATGCTTCTAAGATTGAGCCATTTTTTATAATTTATAAAATTAAATAAATATATATAAATCTATATTTCTAATTAATTCTAGAATTACAAAATCAACATCAAATAATATAAATTTGGCACCATTTTTTTCCATTTCTGAAATATAGATATAATCCAACTAAATATTAATACATTCATTAGCAAAGATCTAAGAAAATCAATGATTCATCTTATTAATATTGCTTATATTGCAATATCTTTGCTTTTCTAGCACATAAATATTTAATGGTTTTTTATTTTTTATTTTTTACATTTAATTTTTTATTAGTATATATTATTCTTATTTCAAAAATTGAAGCATCAAAACTCAATATTTATATAATTTTTTTTCTTTTAATTTTTTTTCTAAGTAGATACTATAAAATGTTATATACAAAAAAAGATGTTAATTTAGAATAAACTTATAACCAATCACTTACCTAAAAAAACTTAGATCCAAAAAAAGAAAATTCAATCTTCAATTAGCTTTAGTTAGAATAGTCTTCTAAAAGTACTTAAAATAAACCTTAGTAGTAAATACTTAGCATTAAAAAAAATTAAATAAAAATATCATTTTTTGGATAAATTTTTATAAAATTAAATTTCTTTCTAATAGATTAAGTTTAAATGAAAATAGGTAATATATTTAAAATATAATCTCATCAATTAGTTTTTTCTATCTTAAAAGTTTTTATAGATGTATGCAATAAATTAAAATTTATTAGTACATGGTTGAACATGAAATTTAAAAAGTGTATAATCTATAAGATTTTGAATATCTAAATTAAGATAAAGTAATAATTTTTTAATTTTTTAAAATATAAAAAATAAAAACATCTATATTATATTAAATATATATCTATAATGATTATTAGTTTTTAAGAAAATTAATACAATTTTAATCCAAATTATAATATAAAATTAAGTATTGAATATTGTTAATTTATTTTTAAAAATAAAAAATATATATATCTTAATTTTTTTAAAAAGATATTAAAATAAATTTTTAAAAAAAAATTAATACTTGAAGTAGAGTATTTCTATGCATTTTTAATGATGTATTCGACCGAATTACAATTAGACCACAATAGATAGAATATTTATCTATTTACTATTAAAGTTGTTCATTATTTAAAAAAAAAATTTAGTATATGTAATAATTGTTTTTTTTTTAACTTGTATATATATATATATATATATATATATATTGTTATGCAAAATTTTAGTACTATGGAAGATTAAAGATAGAAAATTTGTTGTAGTATTGATATTTTGGTGCTTGTATGAAGTATTTCAAATATTTATCAACATGTAAGTATTGGTTGTATAAAAAAAAGAAATGGACAAATATAATCATTAATGTGAGTTGTCTTTATGATTTGAGTGTGAAAGATTATATGATTAGTTGGCATGCAAGACCTTGGTGTTTTGTTAGTCAATATTTTTGGTATAATTTATTAAGAAGATATTTAGAAAAAAAAGAAAAATAATTATATGCTATTTTTTTATTTTTAAAAAAAAATCTGGATCTGTTTTTTTAAAAAAAAGAAATCAAGATTATTTTTAAAAAAAGAAATAAACGTCACAATCCTAGTTATTTCAAAATACTTTAAGAGCTACAACATTAAATTGATAAACTTGTGCTAGAGAAGGGGATAAAAAAATAAATAAAAAAAATAAAAAAAATTACCAATTTATGTGCAATTATATATTTATAATAAGAAATTGTTATACAAAGAAAATATAACATAAAGAAATAAGATTAATTCAAACAACATAGAAATCAATAATATTCTTATAAAAAAATTATATATATTTTTTGAAAGTTAATAAAATATTAATGTATTAGTTACAATAATGCAAAACATGAAAAGTAATAATAATTTTTTATTCTATAATGATCAATCATAAATAATAATAAAGTTTTTTTTAATGATATTTAAATTTTTTGACTATGAATATAAATTTAAAAGAATTTATGAATTATGCGTAAAATAACTTAAAAGATCATTTTTAAAAACTCATAAAGACTATATAACTATGTTCTTGATTCCACGAAGGAATTAGGACAGTGTGATTGATTGACACAAAGAGGATTAAATAAAACAAATAAATATAAGTTTAAATTATATAAGATATTTTTAAAATCTTTTAAAGTATTTTTTTCTTAAGAACACAATGAATATTTGATTTTAGTACATGCCTAAAAGTTATTTACTTAAATTTTAGTAGATGCTTGAAGACATATATTTAATAATAATAATTTTTTATAACAGATGCTTGAATATAAATGCATAATAAAATAGAATATATATTTAGTATAATTTTTTTAATATCTGCATATATTTTGGACAAGAATTTTAAGTCTAAAATGTGTAATATCAACCAAAGCTTTACTTCTAAGTCAATAAGTATAATTTTTAAAAAAACAATCAATAAAATATTTAAATTCAAAAAAGATACATTAATTGATGATGTATTAAAGTAAAAGAAATTTAGAAAGTTTCTTGTAAAAATATATATAATTTATTTTTAAAAGAATAAACTTCTACATATACAGTTTGTATTATTTCTTTGATCATGTTTGCTAAAAGAAAATAATAAAAAGAATCAAAAATATTTTTTATGTATAAGTTTTTATTAAAAGATATCTAATTTTATTCAAAACCATAATACATTGCATGTTTTATGGTCTATGTGGAACTAAAAACCAATAAGCATTATTTTTAGTATATATATATATATATATATATATATAAATATGTATTTACATATCTAAGATATTATCAAGAATCAAAATCAACATTAATGGATAAATATGGTTATCTTATTTATTGTAGAAGAAATGATAGAAGATTGTTTAACATTGTTGATAAAGTAATAAATAATTGAGATATTTTTATTTAAATTCTAATCCTAAAAAATATATATAAGTTTGATATTTATATTAACATTTTTATTCATACAATGAAGTAAATTTACAAAGATATTTTTAAAAGATACAATAAAAAAAACTATATAAATATATATATTAGTACTATAATTAAATAATATATTTTTAAAAAATCCCATCTTCAAACTTAGTATGGTATATTTTTGGAATATATATAAATAAATAAAGTGCCAAAAACTAGTTGTTTAGTATTTTATTTTTTAAAGATGTATTAATCAGTATATAATTCAAATGATGATGATCAAGAATTATTAAATTATAAAGAGCTATAATTAAAAAAGAAAACCAATAGGTGGACACCTCCATAAAAAATAACTAGTTTTGATTTTAAATAAGATTTTTAAAAATTTTTATATGACATTGCTGAATAGTAATAATAATAAAATAAAATCTTTTATGTTTTAATTATTCAAAAACTAAAATTGATTAAGTTTTGCAAGTACAAAAGAATTAAAGGCTAAGATAATATAGAGCAATAAATTTGATAGATAAGGGTATATCAAATTTTGGTGTTAAAGTAATAAATACAAGAAGAATTGTTAGGTAGAAAATCCTCATTTTACTACATGGACACCCTCGTTTTATTATATAGATACTTTCTTGTATCACACATTCCCACATACACATAGTAAAATTCTTATTTATATTAAAAAGTTTTAGAGTAAATTTACAATAAAAGATTTGTGTGCAATTGCTTATGGCACTTTTTTTTTTTAAAAAGTTATATTTTTTTAACATTAAAAATTTTAAAATTTTACATTACATTTAATGTATTTATTTTAAAAAACTAATTAATTTTATTTAAAGCTTATTTTATTATAAGTTTATTCTAAAATTTTTTAGTTTAAATAAGAATTTTACTGTGTGTATGTGGAGGTGCATGGCATGGGAGGTGTCCATGCAATAAAAAGAGTGTCCACCTAGCGGTTCCCTTAAAGAATCACTCAAAGTATTTTTTTATACTTTATTTTAATAGAAAATATTTTCCAACCTATATATTAAGAAATTTTATAAAATTTTGTTTGAAAAAAAATTTAAATATTTAAATATAAATTATAAATATATATTTTGCTAATCATAACAATGATATAATATTTTAAGTTAGGCTTTTATTGATAATTGCTTAAGATCCTTAATTATTTAAGAATTTATAAAAGATAAATAAAGGAGTTTATTCACCATTCAAGACTATATGTTTAGAAATGGAATTATTAAAAAGTACCAATAAAAACACATGCAATACCTTGAAGATGTATTAAGAATAAAAATTGGTATTAAAATTATTTATATGTGGGTTCATCAATAATTGTTGCACAACTTCTTACTAGGAAATATATAAATCTTTTAATTTTTAAAATTTAAATAAAAAAAGAAGAAGATTGGTTTTGTGTTATATTATAATAATACTTATTTATAAATATTTTACAAAAGGCTACTCTTATAATTTGGGATGGAATACCAATGCAACACTGTCATCATCTAGAAGTTCTTGTTTTAACTTGATAACATATATTTGAGAATAATATTTTTAATAGGATCATTGTAGTTTTTAGTAGAGATTTTAATTAAAATTACTTTATAAAATTATAAAAGAAATTGAGGATGATATTATAGATATTTGTATTCAATTATCAAGCATTTGGTAACAAATCAAGGTATAAAAATTAATGAGGGTATGTATATATGTATTTAAAATTAACAAAAAAATTAAACTAAATTAATATTTTATAAATATATATTAACAAAAAGATACAAGTTTTTTATAAATTATTTGATTTTTTTAATTATTTAAAAATTTATACTTTTAAATTTTATTAATATTAAATATAATTATAAATTAAAAATAACTCAAATCTAATTAATCTATTATAAATTACCATATTTTTATAAAAGTGATATAATTATATATTTAATTAAAGCCATTTGTGTTAATATACAACTTCAAAGGACATAAGTAGATGAATATTTAATAAAGTAGTCAATTTTATTACTACAAAATAATGATGCTAATGATATCACTAGGTAGTTTCTTTAAATATTTTTTAGAGACTCTTAAGTTTAGTTTATTGTAAATATAGCTTTAATAGAAGATGAGATATATGATAAGAAACATTATTCTATATTTATGGCTTTAAAGTGGTTCTTATTTAGTTATTATTAGATTTATAAATTATGTTACTAATACAAGACTACTAGCAAAAGACCATAAATGACAATTAAATTTTCTCTCAAGAATATCATTATCTTCATTGTCACTAAAAAATTCCTTTTAAATTTTCACAACAGCAATTTCCAATAAGACTTGCATTTGCAATGACCATTAATAAATCTCAAAGGCAATTACTATAAAATAAAGATTTAGACATTTAGACATTTCTATGGCCAACTATAAGTGCATCTATCTTCATACACATCTCTAAGGTGCATTAAAATAATTTATCTAAATGATAATAAAAATAAAGTATTAATATCAATACAAAAATATCTTTAAATCCTTTTAAGCACTACATACATTAAATATAACTTGAAATGAATGAGTGGGTTTATGATACATATTTTAAATAAATATTTCTTATATAATCAAAGATTTGTACAAGAATACAAATATAGTTATCAATTTTTTGTTTCACTTTTTTCTTTTCTTTTCAAGAATCTTTGTATAAAACCCACGCATCTTATTTGTGCACTCAATGGCACAAGTTTCCACCAAAATATCTATGCATCTATAAATACACACACATATACATTTATACATATATATAGTATCACTAAAATGCATGACGACAAAGACGTCTTCCTCTGAGGCCACTCTGGAGAGATTAAGCGGCACTCTCCTGGACGGCGACTATTGGGTGCGGGATGGAGCGGCAGGCAGGTCGCGCCTCGAAACGCGGCTTCGTCGGACCCAGTGCAGCGCAGCAGCTGCAACACTGGATTTGTGCTTGGGCTTCGCTGTGATGCCATGCGATGCGATGCTATGGCACGCAGGGAGGAAGCAAAGCATGGGTGACACATAAAAGTCCTGGCAGCGGATCCTGCCCCCTCCGCCTCCCTCATCGGCACCGCCCTTTCTCTCTAACTCACTCGTCTTTAACCGTATTCATGATTTCCAGAGTCATGATTCTCGTGTGCGGTGGCAGTATCTGTGGAGCACTTTCTAGCACTTGCAATCGTGTATTCTGAGATGAGAGGAGCGATCGTGAGTTGTCACATCCGTGCACATCGAACCTGCAGACTTCAGCTGGTGAAATAAGGGGGTGGTCTTCTGTTTTCGGGGAAGAGTGCTGTTGCGACCGCGCTGGACCTGGACGAGAGTCGCTTTGCATCGGTCGCTTCTCTGATGCCACTCCCTTCACAACCCAATACATGGGACCATGGGGTACTTCCCTTGGTGTGCCGCGCATCTTGGTGTTCTGCTTCTTTAGGGGACATATTGGTTGTCTTCGAGCATGCCACCAGACATCGTTTCCACACCTTTGTTCTGACCCCCTCTTACCGTTCCTCTGAGGTATTAGTCAGTGGCACCGCCCGCCACTTTCTCCATCTGCAGGTAATGGCTGAATATACCGACAACGACTGGAACAGAAAATCCTATCCATCCACTGAAACGGTGAAGTTCCGCATGACTGAAATGGAAATTCATCGTCGCTACAACTCAGACAAAAGGAGGAGTGATAACATCCAGATGTCTGTCTGCGTCGAGTCTTAGAACGAAAGGCTTGGCGTTCGTTCACCCCACCGAATGAATACCGGTTTTGATTCACACAACCCTATATGACTACAGCCGGGGGACCCATTGCTAGGGATTCCACGTCAGGTTGCCAAGAGCGAGGTGGAGGCGGAGAGCAGGGAGATTGACCGAATTCATTTTGTATACTGAATTTTCACGCGGCAGTCGAAGAGGGAGAGAGAGAGGCGCAGTGTGTAAGTAATCGTAGCCTTGAGGATAGAAGCTAGGCATTCATCGGAAGGAAAAGTCCAACCTCGCTTCAAGTTGAGCGATGTCTGATGATGATGACGACGACAACGACGACGACGATGTTTAATAATAGTGGAAGTGGAAAGAGTAATGAATCCAAAAAACTAATGTTTTTCCACGGAAGCTCATTCGGTAGCCATCTTCTACAGGACCACCCTGCTGGCGAGGGCGGCTCCTTCCGACCCATTGATGACCCAATGATGCCTTTGCTCGCAGGATCCTCGCAGCTCCTGGCATCGTTCGCAGCGAGCTCTTGCAGCTTCTCGCTGAGGCTTAGCGGTTGCTCGATGAGGTACCAGTCGTGGCTACAAGGTGGTCGATCTCGTTGTGAGTGTTATGGAGTGCTCGACCATGTGGAGTGAGAGGGAGTTCCTATGTTAGACACAGAACAGGTAGTCGGCAAGCGTGAAGGAATTCTCGAAGTTTACATTGAGGAGATTGCCGAGTCGGTTGCGGGGGCCTAAGGAAAGCCTTGCTGGGAAGCGAAGGAGGATGGTTCGGGCTTCGTCGTGGGATTCTGGTTTGGCCTGGGGCATTTCTTGTGGTAGCAGCGGTGACGAGGTCGCCGTGTCAAGAAAGGTGGCGAAGAATATTTTTTCGTTTTAGACATTGCCAGGTGAGTTGGTCTTTTCAGATGTTTGCGCCAGTGGGTTGATCTCGATCGCCGTCCTGTGCTTGAAAGACAGAATAGTTTTCTTCACTCTAGAATTCGGTTGCACACGGGGTAATCGCTTGCGAGTTTAGGACAGGATTGGACTTTTTACGGAGCTCTAAGTTCGTATTCTCCCGCGCGGTTCAAGGTTTTATTTGCAGTGTTGGGAAATTGAGACCACGAATGAAGCGGGGAGGGGGTATGCATCTGTTTGCCGGACCGTTCGCCGGACCGTGCACGCCAGAGGTTCTGACGATGCTCTGGATAGTTGACGAGTAAATGATTGTTGGTTTCGATCTTGAAACTGATTGAAGCGCCCATGTTTATAACAACAGCTAAGGGCGAGAATAAAACTTAAATACTTCTCATTAACTTGGAGTTTCTTTCTGGGTGGCTGACATTTTCGCGCGGTAGGCATTGTATGGAGGAAGTTTGACTTTCTTTTTATTCCCATGTCTATATCAATGGCATCCCCTAAGCGTTAACCTCTTCAGACTGCTCCTAATTGCGATAGGTTTGACAATGTCTTTTTGACACGTTCTGCTTATCGCATCCTGTTGTGACTATTGCAAGATTCCTACGTATTTACAGACTATGGTTTAAGTGGAAATAGGGTGAGCATTCCTTGCTTAGTGGACATCTTTTGTGAACTAATACGATGGGTTTCGGTGACACAATGATGAAACGACAGAATGCAGCGCCATGAGCTCAAGCATTCTGGTGACGTGCGGAAATTTGAAGTGTGTAAATTCCATGAAAAGATTCTGGATTAGTTTTAGTGAGTGAAGGCTTGATGTTGAGCATGTGTTCTCCATACAAGGCTTGGTACTGAACAGTCTGTGCCCTGTAGCGTGTGGTGGAGTTTAGCTGATTGATGCGATGTTGCGCAGATCAGACGAGAATGGTTCCCGCTTTGAGGATGTTCTGAGGCTTAATGGATGGGTGACGAGGCGGCTTCAGTATTGAGAGTTGTTTTCTTGGACTGATCAAGCCTGAGAAATGTGTTAAGAGACTACTTGTTCCGGAATTCCAACAACATAAAAGTGGATAAGTTACGTGAAATAAAACAATTGGTCAAGCATGGTTAGCATCAGGAAGCGGCGGCAGGGTGGACTGTCCCCAGGTACGAATTGCAGGCTACCTGTATTGACTGCTTGGAGTGGAATCTGTAAAGTTTCGCAAGTGCCCAACACAAAAAACCAAGAATCGGTCCATACTTTTCTTCATCCCTCTTAGACCTGAATATATTGACGAAAATTCTCCTCGCAGACAATACAAATCGGCCACAAGTTTACAAGGCTTCTTCACATCCTCCGCCAACTGCTGTTTCAGCAAGCTACCCGAACACCAAGAATGATTTACTACTCAAACAGGTAATCGTGAATCTGTGCAGTTGTTTGTGAAGTTCACAAATACGGAAAGCAAGGTTACAACGATGTGATTTGGTTAAAAATGTAACAGTTTAACTCATACGCGTCATTCGACAGCAAAGCAGACTGCAGATTGGGAACATCAGAAATAGCCACTTCGGGAATAAGAAAGAAAAAAAATTTGTTAGCATTTGTGCTCAGTTTTCGATGACAAAATCAATGACTACCAAATGTTTTTAGTAACTTATTTCAATCCATAACACAATCTCTGAAGTGGAGAGGAGTATTTCATGTTGGAGATGATGCACTGCAGGAGGTGGGCGTGTCAAGGTTTAGATTTGCAACTCCGCCGCCTTTACCTTCGTTTCAGGACGTGCACCAGTTGTTGAATCCCGCATCTTTCCCGAAAGGTTGTCTCTGTGAGCTACTGCTATGAAGCTTTCAAAAGCGTATTGCTCGACTTCTGACGTATCATACCATATTGAAGTTAAATCATGCCATTTTGTTTTGGATTCTCAACCTGGCAGCATTGAGCATCATGCTGCTGTCGAGTTCCCAATTCATGTTGATGATGATGCTCTGACGAGTTAACTGCACTGTCTGATCAAGCAGAGAGAGAACTGAAAAAGAGGAAACGGCAAAGGCGAAAACATCAGGAGAATCAAGAGGCTTGTGTTATGAGAGGTGTTTACTTCAAGAACATGAAATGGCAAGCTGCCATTAAGGTCGAGAAGAAACAAGTCCACTTAGGCACTGTAAATTCCCAAGAAGAGGCAGCGCGTCTCTATGACCGGTAAGTAATTCCTCTGCTTTATTGACTATCTGGTCCTCATCATATCCCTTCTTTTTCACACAAAACCAGGTGTAAATAAAACAACAATGATGATGATGATGATGATGATAATAATGATAATAAAAATAAATATCTCAACGGAATTTTCAGCTTTCCCATTAAAAAACTTCTATTAAATTTTCTCTGACAGTCAAATGCTTGCACATGGCAGAGCTGCTTACTTGCGTGGCAGGGAGCCCAACTTCGAGTTGACTGAAGCGGAGAAGCAAGAGCTCCAACTTCTCCAGTGGGAGGAGTTCTTGGAGCAAACACGGCAAGCAATCTTAAGCAAAAGTAAGAAAAGTAGGATATCTTGAAAACCACAATATGTAGAAATCATTGAAGGATGTTGATTAATCCTTACGTTCTGTCTGAGCATTAAGCTACGGGGGCTGTTGCAGAGAGGAAGCGGGGCACTAGTAATGGGAGCGGGCAGAACACGGAAGCTGTTGTATCTCCCAAGACCTTCAAATGCTCGTCATAGTGGAGATCACTGCAGAAGACCACGTTGTTGTTGTTGTTGTTGTTGTTCTTCATGGTGTTTGGTTCCAATCTTGCTTGATTTGGGTACCCCACAGTTTTACATTCTGGGATCCAAGTTGGACAGTTTCTGAAGAAGAAAAAGCAGCTTTAGGTTTCGGCTCTGTTGTACATAACTCGTGGAGCTTTGTCTGGAATTTATACAGGAATCCCACTCGGAGTGTGATTGATCCCTCCACTGAAGGAATCTCTCCCATACTATAAAATATTGTCGGGGTACTGAGAACATCTTCTACGTAGAGTTGTAAGTTAGAAAAAAGGTGTTTGTTTTATTAGTCTTTTCAGTAATGAACCCAAGTTAAAAAGAAGATGGGAGTACAGTAATGGAATCAATATTTGGTAAACTTTGAACTTTACATGTTGGCCAGTTTTGAACGATTGAGCAGGTCCACTGTTTCCTAAATTGGTCCTTGGCAGTGGCATAGTTCTGGCTCTTGACCCTCTTCACCATTTCTCATTGCTCTAGCCTCACATGTTCATGGAGATTCTCCAATTTCAGCCAGATTCTTTTTTCTCTAATTTTTTGAGAATATAATTTTTGAACAAGTAATGAACCAACAAACCTCTAACATCTATCTAGCTACAGTGTAAAGCAGCGGTTGTTTTTTAAATTTGAGTTATATTATAGAATTATACAACATTAATTTTTTAAAAAAACTTATAAAAGAATTATATTTGTTTAAATATAGCAATTTCAATTGGCACATTCTTTCTTATCACAGCAAGACCTTTTAGTCTTCAACCTAATTCTATAGTACATCAATCAAAACATGCTAATATACAAAGAAGAATCTCAAATGACTTATTCCTTTTACTTCATTGTTCTTAGTAATAAATTTTTTATTAGTTTTTTATAATTTGCTTGTTGTCTTAAAATAGCATTAGTATAAATTATTTTATTACTTATTTAATTTTTAAAAAATTTAGTATATTTTTATTTTTACTTATTGAAAAAATCTTTTTATTATTTATTTTAATTAGATAGATATTTAAATATTATAATAAATAATCTTGTTGCATACAAAATTAAATTATGATCCTATAGATATATATATATATATATATATATATATGTGTGTGTGTGTGTATGTGTGTGTATATATTATAATTAGATAATATAAATTAATATCTAATATGATCTATATGTATTTGTTTTAGTAATAAATATTAAATAAAATATATTAAATAAATAATTATGACTTTATTATTTAAAATCAATAAGAGACTATTTATTTTTAAAAAATTAAAAATTAAAAATTAATAATAGTAAACTATTTTGTTGCCCATTTAACTTTAAAAACAAACAAGTATATTTAAAAAAATAATATAGTGGTTTTTTTGAGTATGACTAATAATTAAAATTTATTAATATTAAATTATTTTTAACTTTAAGTATCTAAAAATTAAAATTTGTAGTAAGATAATTCTTCTATGAAAAATATAATTTATTGAGGTTTTTGAAACCAATACTATCTCAAATATAAATTATTAATAATTTTATTTGAATTGAATTGTTTAAATAATGTCTCAATTATTTTTCTAAGAGACAACTTAAAAAGCCATTCCTATATTAGGTTTCGTAAAGTATAATTACTTGAAGGTAAATCTAACAACAATTAAAAGACACTTTGCTAATTCTTTTTAAATTTAATATAATTAATAATATAAAATATATTATAATAATATCAAGTTTATTATAACTAAACAATGTATTATCTTATATATATATATATATATATATATAAATATTAAAATGATTTACTTAAAACTTAAATTGACCTACATGTCTCCACTCTACTCTCACATTGCCTAGGGCTTCCTACTCCATCACTTACCTTCAATTTTGCACTTTCGTGATGTGCTAATTCTGCAAGGGAATGAGAGGGATAGAGAATGGAATTTGTGGGAAGGATTGTAATGCAGCAACTCAAAAGAAAAGTAAAAAATTTGAATGTGAGATTAGCTGTAATGCTAGAAACAAGCAACAATAAGACTATTTTAAGGATGTCAAATAATAAAAATGATTAACAGTTGTTTGTATGTTACTAACAATGGATTAATTTAAGATTTAAATGGATTGATCTTCTATATATAAAAAATAAAATTATAATATTAATTTTTTAAAATTTTATTAGTCTTGTATAATCAAATGGCTATTTTTTATATATTACATTAATATGCTAATAAAGATAAAGATAATATATATATATATATATCTATATCTATATATATAATTAAATAGGATTTATCTTCAAGTTCAAGAAAGATGTTCATAATATATTCTATAATTATACTTTAACAACACTTTAAACTACTAGTTGGAAGATTTACAACAAAGAGTCCATTTATTATTATTTTAATATAAATATTCCTTTCAAATTGAATTTAATATCAAATATTTGAAATTTATTTTTTATCAAGATTTTTTTAATATAATTTTTATTATTTCAATGTGAAGTTATATTTTTAAGTAAAATTTTATATGGCATTATATAATTTTTAAAAATAATTAAAATTAGAAAAATAATTTTCTATGGATATTTTGTATAAATATTTAGTATTACGTAATTCTAAGAAATTTAATTTTTCTAACAACCTCATAGCTTTTTATATCTTATCTTTATATTTATAATTGAAATTACGACAAACTCTATATTTACAAGTTTGATAAAAGTAATTAATACATAAAGTGCATAAGAAGATGGAGACCAATTTCAAATAATTTTAATTATTTGTCAATATTCTATAAGACATATTTTACAAATATCTATACTTTACAAACAAATTCTATATTTCTTTCAACTATTTTTTTGCCAAGCACCACATCTTCTTTTATCTGTATTTATATTGCAAGAGAGAAAAAATAAATAAAAAATAAAAAATCTATTAAAATATAATTATATTAGTCATTTACATTTGCCAAACTTGGAATAGACATGGTGTTGTTTCTTAAGAATGATTTCTTGTTTTTACAATCTTTAAAATCTAATCAAGTAGACCAACAAATCCTTATTGATATGTCAAAAAAAATAAAAACTATTCATATATTTATTTTACAATAACTATATCTAAGTATTTTTTTAATTTATTAATAAATTATTTACCAAAAATATCTAGTAATCTTTAAATACTTTGAATAAAAGAATATAAAATATTTAAGTTATAAATAAATAAATTTTATTAGTTTTAATAAATGATGTTTAGAAATTTTATTTTAAAAAATAAATAAATCAATATATAATAATATTATGCTTCCTTAAAAAATTCAAATAAATAAATAAAAATAAAAGTAAAAACAAACAAAAATAATAATATAATTTATATTTATTTATTCTCCATATTTCATAAAAATAAAAGAAAACCTATCAAAATAAAAGTGAAATTCAATAGTTATGTTTCAAAAGCACCTATTAGTTGTGAAAAAATATATATATATATATATATATATATAACTTTCAGCTTTTCTTATAGTTGGCTTCACATGGATTTACTTATAAGTTGGATGGTAAGAAATGATTTTTTTACTATGCATGATCATACATAGATTGGAAAGCTAAGAACTTGTGCTGATCATATGTTTTGTAGTTGATATGTTACTACGCTTAGTAAAACAATTGAATTATGAACACACATTTTTAAAAAAGTATTTGAGACCTCCAGTTGGAAATAGCTTGACGTCCAATGCAGGAATAGTCGGAAGTTTCGGGGAAAGTTGCAGAGTGGAGTTCAACGGCGGTGGTGGGTTTTTGTTTTTGTTTTGTTGTCAAGGCTGCCCATATCGGTAGGATGGGGGGAGGGGCTGCCCGGAGTGGGAGGAAACTGGCATCCAGGTAGCACATTCCCGCAAGGCCCGACGGCGCTGGAGGCTCATCGAAAACGCCGTCGGAGGAAGAAGGCGTGATTTTGAATCGAGGGGACGTTCCAGCGTGGAAAAGGGACCTGGAACGACACCTGGGCCATGGGCGTGGCTTGAACTCTTCTTCTGCTTCTTCTTCCTCCTCTTCTCGGACTGCTGTTCTGAGTCTTCGTCTTCTTTTTGCTGTGTACTGCCACAACCTCTCGCTCATGCTACGCCTCCTCGCTTCCCCTCAAAATCTCCAGCTCAGCCCTCTGTCTCTGCCTCTGTCTCTGCCTCTGTCTCCTTGTCTGCATCCTACGCACTCCGCACCGTTTTTCGGTTCCTTCAATGCCCCGCAGCTTCCCTTCGCGCCCCCTCTAGGTCGGTCTTTGGATCGGTCATTGACATGCGATGTCATGGATCAACGCGTCTGTTCCTGTGTTGCGATTTTCTCGGCGGTTCGGGAAGTCGAGTGACGTAGAGTCATCTAGATTTTGAATACCATGATGTTTGCAGTTCGGGGGATGTGATCATTGTGCGTGGGGTGGAGGTGGAAGAACGTTGGATTTCAGATTTGAGAGTTGTGATTGGCCGACGAATTGAGCTGTTGAGGTGTCGGAGCGCAGAGTGTCGGGTGTCTTGTAGTTGTAGTGACGTGATCGAGGTTTGTGTTGCATGCGAATTTTGTTGGAAGGCAATCATGGAGTTTGTTGGCTTGCGGAGTTGATTATTGCATCATGGCCTGAATGGCGTCGTGGATGGTTTCAGGATATTTGCGGAGGCAGAGCGATGCGCGGGGAGTGCAATTTGAGTTGGACGGGATTATTGGATTGATAAGTGAATTTTGATCTTCTTCACCACTGGAAATTGAAGAGTGTTGAATCTTGGGTGGTGTCGCCGCTAGGCTCTTTGGATGCAGGACGTAGACAGTAATGATTAAGTTGGCCTCGCGCAGTAGACCAGAATTTGAATTGGAGCTGCGCTAATTCGCAAACAGATCAATGCGCGAGGCTGTACTAATTTGTTCAAGATCACGATCTTGAGCTTAATTCGTATGGATCAGAACTGATGGTAATCTCACTGTAGACAGCCATGGGGGCGTTGACAGAACTTTGTAACGTTTTGGCAAAGACCAAGTGTGCTCCATCTGCAGGAGCAATTGCTGTGCTACGAGATCAATGCCCGGCCCCTGGCTTCTCGCAACGCACGCCAGTGCAACTTACAGGACGCCACTTTAATGGCATATTGCTTCTTGCCCGGTATTTGTCACGCAGTAGTGACAGAGATAATATACCCGAGCTTTTTTCTCTTGTTCTTGAGTTTTTTCAGGGTGTTACCTCAATCGTCAAAGATGATTCGACCTCCAGCCCAGATAATTTGGATTTGTATTTTGAGGAGCTTCTCAAGTACGTTGTGGAGATTACAAAAGTTTGCCCGGCTGTTTCTAGAGACTTGAGTAAGATTATTTCTGGATTCATTGAGAAGTTTATACTGTATTCGGTGCAAGAAAGTTCGATTCTTGCAAAACAGAATCCCTCTTTGACAAGGGCATTGTTTTCAGCTTTGGCCAAAGGATGTCCTTCATTGATTGCAGATGATGCAGAACGTATAGCACAAAGACTTTTGGAGCACTGGATTGTTCCTGTTGAATCCTCTTTAGCACCGTACCCACCTCCAGAAACTCCTAATGGTGAATCTCCAGCAATGTATCATACACCTGAGAATAACGTTACATTGCACACCGAACCTTCAGTAGACGATCCATATGAACTTAGCGCAGATGAAAATAATTCTTTTCACACTCCCAAATCCACCCCCTCCAAACTGAGTCCTAGCATGACAGATGGTTCTTATGGCACTTCTGGTCTCGCTGACAGGGTAAATGGCTTGAGCAAGGGTGGAAGAAAATTGCAGGCTTCCTTCGAAGCAGAGTCGCTGGATACACTAGAAAGGCAGGATCTAGCTATGCAACTTTTCGTGCAAGTTCTGGAACAAGCCAGAGATAGTGATCCTCTTTCCCTTCAATTGAGAGCTGCTTCAACCAGACATCTTAAGGAAATAGCTTTACTTTTGAAGGTACGCACCATCACATGTTGCGGGGTTAAAGTGTACATCTTGTGAGAGTTGAGTGATAACGTTTACACAATGAAGGATGTTTTCAGTACCATGGAGTTATCTTCTGCACTTTCGAGACCATCTCTTTAGCGTGGAATTGAAGTGGTGGTGTTGGTTCACGTTCATCTACCATTAAGAGTGTGTTGGAGATGGTGGAATTCAATTGCAGCCACGTTGTTAAATTTCATAAGATTACTTGTGGTACTCAAGAATCTTGTTGTCTTCTTCAGATTCGTAAGCGGGATTGGACTGTAGACGGTGTACCGCTGCTTGCTAAGATGAATTTAAAGCTACAGACTGCTCAAAGAGCTTGTGTGGTACAACAGCGCTTTTTGAAACCAGATCCAAACACAAATTTTTCAAGAAATTACTCAAATGGCAAGCTGCCCAAGACTAGAATTCGAGATACACATTTGTTGTTGATGGACGTGGCAGATGCCTGCATTGTATCACCATGGCGGAGATTGAAATCTTGTGAAGCGCTAGTGGGGTCCCTTGTTTCTGTGGTGGCACAAGCTGGTGCCTTGCACGGTAGTCAGATGTTTAAAATTATTTTACTACGTTTCAAGGGGCTTCTGTTAGCTGCATGTGCTCAAGTGAGTTATTTTGTACTTTGCATCCATCTTGTGTCTTGACTACTACCAGCACTACAAAGCTGTCTCTAGTTGCTGTAATTTAGACCACCTGCTGTAGTTAAGAGGTTATGTTGAGTGCACGTGGGTGTGTTATG
The DNA here is from genome assembly GCA_036785485.1 of Physcomitrellopsis africana. Classification (NCBI taxonomy): domain Eukaryota; kingdom Viridiplantae; phylum Streptophyta; class Bryopsida; order Funariales; family Funariaceae; genus Physcomitrellopsis; species Physcomitrellopsis africana. The sequence goes on from JAWRVF010000784.1 coordinate 36,990, forward strand.
CCTTGCTTCAAACAGGTGACCTCTTGGATGTGACATTTTCCAGATTAGAATCTCTGTTGGATTGATGACTGATTTTTATTGTTCTCTATGGAAGTTTAACCACGTGTTTTACAGGTTGACATGTCATGCACAAGTCCTTTGCTAACAAGCGTTGTCAAATCCGTCTGCACATTGATTGGTGAAGGCTGGAATTTAGATAGGACTGCCATTGAATCTTTCCTCCTATCATTGGCAGCTTATGTTCGGGAACGGCTGGCACAGGTAAACTCTTCTTATTTTCTTGTTGTATCAATAAAGGAGACCAGCATAGATTCCAATTACTTCTATTTCTGGTCCAGTGTACTTTTCGTACGACTTATGGATAGAAAGGTGGGTTGAAACAGGAGAAAAAAGATAAGCAAATGACTGCAGTGACTCAGCTAAACGTCATATCTTCACTCGCTGATATTGCAGTCTCGCTAAAGAAGTCAGATGCAGTTGATTTAATATTGCCTCTCTTCATTGAGAGCCTGGAAGAGGGAGATGCTTCTGTTCCAAGTCTCGTAAGGCTCAAGGTAAATTTAACTTCCTAGTTGGTGATATATCAAACTTCAAGAACGTTGTACACTCAAGCGACAGAGATCGTTAGCACATGTAATCAGTAGTGTTAATGGGGTAGGCATGTTGTGTTGCAGGTCCTGAATTCTTTGGCGCGCATGGCATGCTTGGGCTGTCACAAATCCTATAGGGAGGTTGCTGTGCAGCTCACACGCAGTTACATGAGCAGGCTTTTAACATTGGAATCCGCATTCAGTCGGCTTGCTCCTGAGTTAACTACTGAATGTGAGGAGGTAACATATCTTCAACGCTCTATTGACAGTACTTAGATTTTTTGAGGATGAGATGTTTGTAAGCCATTATCACGGCAGAATTGCCCTGATCTTGTTGTGTAATTTCAGTTCTTTCGTATCGTAGCTGATATTAGTTTTAAAAATTCCTTCCGAAGCGACTTTGCGACAGTAGTGTTAAGTCAAGCCTTTTATCGGTTAAGTCTCAATTTTGTAGGACAGTTTGATTTTGTTAACTGTAGATCTTGCAAAGTAAAAATATTTGGAACAACGATACTTCTCTCATTTAGGAAGTATGTATCTTTGCTTTTAAATGTTTTTGAGTAAGCAGTTGTCATTGTATGTTCTGTAAAACGCGATGTTCCAATGTAGACTCTTCCAAGCGCATTTCTATACATTTCTCAAAGCTTGAAGGATCCAAGTATGCGTACAGACTATCGACAACGGCTTCTGATACTCTGCTCTGATGTCGGTTTAGCTACCGAGTCGAAAGAATGCAGGTTTGTGTTCTCAGACCATTAAATCTCTTAGCAGTTTATTTTAACTGTTAGAATGCTACATCTAAGACCAAGATTTACGGCTTAGGGTTTAGGATTCAGGGTTTTAGCCCAGTCAGGGTTTTAGCGTGAGAAGACGCTTGGATGATCTTAAACTTGTTTTTATGACCTTGTTTGTAATTTTGTGAACTTGTTCAATGACATACTCGTGCCGGGTTTTCTGCCCTCTGCAGGAGTGGTCAAAAACTTCTTGGGCCGCTTCTTCCAGCTGTAGCTGAAATATGCTCTGACTTAGATCCAACTGAAGAGATGGAGCCACAATTGTTGAAGCTGTTGCGCAATCTCTGGTTCTACATTGCCTTATTTGGTTTGGCCCCACCTATTCAAAAAGTTCCTATGTCATCGAAGTCTGCTTCTTTGAGCAGGAGTCAAGTAACTATGAGTAGAAGTCAGCAAACGATGAATGGGATGTACGCTATCAACGGGCCCTATCTATTGAGCCCTGACTGGGCTGCAGCTGTGATTCGTCTCACACTAGCCACTCCAGCATTAGTACGTTATTTTCTACAATCTGCGTGCAATACAATCTTTTATTTTTTAAAATTTTGGTTCTTAGAAAGCAACATAATCACAACTTCACTCGCTTATTTTGAACAATGGCATTTTATTTAGCTTTGAAAATCGTTTTTTTTCTGTCGATGTATTCCAATGTGTTACCGATTCTCTACTTGCTATGTCATGAGCTATTTGGTAATTTGTAATTGTGTTAGGTCGTGAATCCAATGAAGTGGCTGGAGGATGAACAGGAGCTGAACGCATTGCATAATGCAGACAGTCGCCGAAGAGTTACTAATGAAAAGACTTCATTGATAATGCTCTCTGCTGCGTTGGGTGGGCAAGTTGATGTTGCTTCCATGTCCACAATAACAGGTAAATGATCATTCCCAAAGCTTTGATGTCGATGTAGCGGTTCCAGTAATGGTTCCGTTTCCTGTCCTCAATCTCAGTCAATACCTTTGTTAATTTCGCATTTGGAAGGGAATTGACAATTGAGAACTCAATTCCCAGACGTCACACAGAATCTCGATCATGTTAACCTGTGCCTTCTGCTATTACTTCTCATCAAAATTGCCATGTTTATGAGTTTCTAAAGAATTTGAGCACCTTTGGGTTGCATTCAGGCGTGAAGGCAACATACCTTCTAGCAGTTGTCTTCCTTGAGACACTACGCATGAGTCGACGTGGAGGGATATTAAATGACAAGGAAACAACCGGAAATCGTAGAAGTGCTTTGATCTGCCTATTCAAATATCTGGAGACGGCAAGTCCAAATGCTGCAGTTGATCAATGTCTTACCACGATGGTTTATCGTGCCTTTGGTGCTGCTTTAACTTGGCTGGTAGGTTTTCAGTCACTCTTTTCTGATCGTAAGTCTGCACTTGATTGTAGAAATGTAGCAAAAAGATGAATTTTGTCAAGCATCAAACATTGCATGAGGTCACTGTCTTTGGAAGTTTATCAATTGGATTATGCTCTGGTTGTGGCAGGAAGAAGAGCGATTGTTTAGTGGAGACGAGATAGAAGTAAAGCAGGGAATTCTTACTGCTCATGCGTGCTTTTTGATCAAGCATGCAACTCATCGCGAGGAGCCAGTTCGTGAAATGGCAGACAGTTTGCTAAACCAGCTGAAAAACAAATTCCCACCAGTATGTCATGTCGTACCGATTCGCATCTAAGTTGATTGTACCATGTCTTTTTGATGACCTCTCAATATTTTCTTAGTTGGCTTGTTCATCATTTCATGGCATCATCCTTTCTGATCTTCTCATTAGCTTTTTGAAATACTTAGCAAGGTAGGTACGAAATTCTCCATTCTTATATTTGTCTGTTTGTTGTTTTCCGGAGTTTAAAATCGCGGATCGTCAAGTGTAGACTTTTTAACCAACGACAGTACATAGATGGGTGCCACTCATTTGTGGACTCTAGATCTCATTAGCAATCTGGTTTTATATGGATTCAGGTTTTGTGGAACAAGCAGTGTTTGGAAGCAATGTTGCGTTTATTGTCCGAACAACCCCCGCTGCAATCTGTTGTAGATGCTACTGCAGTAAGAGAACTATCACATCAACGAGTGCAAGAATGGATTACATATGCCCTTTTATATGCACCATCTACAACGCAAGGTCTTATACAGGTATATTGCAATATTCACATTTATCAGTAGAACACATTTTTAGGGGCCACCATGATTATATCCCTCCGCCCCTCTGAACAATTAAAGCAGGGTGTTTTCTAATAAATATCGTTGGGTTGTTTTGCTTTTGGGTCATGGCTGGAAACTAACGTGTGAGATAATGTAAATTGGCATATCCATTTTCAGCCCATGAGGTTTGACATTGCTTGTGGTCATGGGTGAGTAGGAATATTTCCGGCAGGTGACTGCATCCCAGAATGTGGCTCATTCAAGCGACATTATTGCCTTATTATCAGATATCAGGTTGGATCCAAGTGCCTCAATAATGGGTGCTGTTCCTGCCGTCACAGCTGCAACTTCAGCTGCTGCTGGTGGTGATATGAGCCGCATGGATGTCTTGTCTGTTGGAATTACAAGTGCAAATGTTAAATCAAAATATGTTGGAGAGATTGCTGGAATGAAGAGGATGCTTGGTGTTAGCATGAGTACTTTAACGCTAAATGAGATGCAAAGAACGTTGAGAAACGGTGGTATGGAAAACGAAGAGTCTCTACATGTGGAGCTTATTGAGCGCTTCATTCAGCAGCTGCAGCAATTTGAAACAGATTCTCAACTCGGTCTATCTATTGACAAAGAAAGATACCGTGATGCTTGCTTGCAAGCTGCAGCTCTACTTTTATCTAACACTGTAAGGATCTGACTTCCCATATTCTGCTAATTTGCATAGCAGTTCATATTTAAGCGAGCAATTTAATTGATCATGACCATCGTTTATCAGATTTTTTTCACATGGTATTAGTATAATCTCTTAACTTCTTTAATGTAATCCTCGCTTTTCAATTCATCCTAATTCTTGATGGATTCCTTTGGAAATCGGTGGAACTTAAATTGAAGTCAGTTGTTCGGCGCGTCCTGTTGAATATGCAGCATTTTCTAATCTGTAAAACCTTGTCTGCTCAGAAACCTACTAGTGAAGTGACTTCAAAAGCCACTTTCCAGCTATTGCGAGTGCTGTGTTGGAGTCCCGCTCGCATATTCACCACGGAAGTGATGGAGACGGGTGTGTTCGCGTGGACATGGCTTTTTGCAGCAGCCCCTCATTTCAGTTCCTTGGTGCTAGCTGAGCTCGTAGATGCATGGTTATGGACAGTGGAAAGTAGACGGGGTCTGTTTGCTGCAGGCGTGTCCAATTCCGGGCCTGCAATGCAGCTTCGTCCTCAACTCTCCCCTGGACAGCCTGGACCTCCTCCTGCTCAAGATCCTGTTGAAGCTATAATTGCTCACAGATTGTGGCTTGGATTTTTCCTCGACAGGTTGGAGGTGAGATAGCTTCTCATGGTTTTCTGGAATGTTTTAATACTTATTAATCATTCTTGGTGTTCAATTAGAATCCTTTGTTTCTTACTCAACGACGTCCACGAATTTGCAGGTGATAAAACACAGCGGAAGTGACCAGCTGTTATTGATGATGCGCTTCATGGAAGGATCGGTGCAAACACATACTCATTTTTCATCTCACCCAGGAGCTGTTGGCACTTTCTTTACTCTTTTGTTCTTGGGCCTAAAGACATGTGAATGTTTGGTTCAGAGCGGATCTCCTAATGGAAGTCTTGGTGTTCAGTTGTTGCGAGATCGCATTTACAGGTACATTCAATATCTGTTAATTTTCTTGCAATGTAGCTTCAATAAGTCGAGTTCTTATGTAATTTAAAAAAGATCTCACTATCTCATCTAAACCAGAGGTTAAATTAAATAACTAGTGTGATTGATTCATTATGCTAATGCTACCTGTAATTAACTTCTAAGATGAGATGATCCTCTTACTTGGTGATACAATTAACCTGATTATGATATCATGCTGAACCGTGTACTCTTTGTGCGCATTGTAGAGCTGCATTTGAATGGTTTGCAGTGGAGCCAACCTGGCATGAATCGAAGATTGAAGGAATGGCTGCAGCAGAGGCACAGGCCGTAGCTACATTTACTCAGCAATTGGTCCTTGATCTGCCTGAAACTACCAGTCAATCGGAGTTACCAGGTCGTCCACCTTCTCGTTCAGCACGTCTCACCTCTTCAGCATCTCTGCGTCATTATTCATCACCATCTTCCCGTCCGACTGGAAACTTAATTATGCAAGTGAGGAGCCTTCACTATCTGTAATAAACATTTCTCTTCAAGTTAAATTAGTTTCTTTTATATATATCAATACTTTAATTTACGTCCTATGAGGTTAATGTTACGTTTCGGTCAGATGATGATTTTACGAGTTTCTCAGCTTCTTGGTAGCTCTTAGTGAACTTTCTGTTTTGTGCTCAGCGATTTGAAGTAAGGCATTGTAGCCATCTTGGAAACAATTTGTGTTTCATCCTCATGTTGTTTCTTCGTTCAGATGGAGATTGAACACCCAGTTTGGGGCAAGATAGACAATGATTCAAGAGCAAATCAGAAACAATTATTGTGTATGCTATGCCAACATGAATCAGATCGACTGGATACTTGGGCTTACCCACTCAAGTAAGTGGAACTTATCTTTTTCTTTTCTTTAAGGATCTCCATTGAGGAATTTCAGTCTCATTCAATGCATGGTATCCAGTTCAATGGCACGAAGACGTGCATTAGAGATTAGTGGTTGATTTTGAACGGAATCCATTGATGAAAAACAAATTTACTTGTATGATACTCAGCTGTGAGTTTCTTCTTGTGTTCACTCCTTGCAGGGTTTATGCAGTGCCTCGCTTGCAGAAGATGATACCAGAGCGTTGGGGAAATTTTGTTAAGACTGCTTGGTCTGTGGATCCCCGGATCGCCCTTTCATTGGTTGCTAGATTTCCGGGTTCTGCTGCATTAAAAGCAGAAGTTAGTAATTTGGTCCAGGTGCGCTAGCCTACAAGCTTTGATCATATACTTGGTTTCTCTGCACTTCGTTATCCTCGTTGTTTGACTGCAAAATACAAAATCGTGTCGTGAATGTTCACCATCCACATACAGACTCGGGGTTCAGTAAAGATTACCTAGTGCTCATTGCTACTTTGTGCTTGCAGAACAACCTTCAAGACTTGACAAATATTCCAGAGGCGTTACCATACTTTGTAACTCCAAAAGCTATTGAGGAGGATTCGAATGTTTTGCAATGGTTACCGCATTGGGCCCCGTGTTCTATCACCAATGCCCTGGCTTTTCTAACACCGGCCTACAAGGGCCACCATCGTGTCATGGCGTATGTGCTTCGGGTCATGGAATTTTATCCTCCTGAGAAAGTTACCTTCTTCATGCCTCAGCTTGTGCAAGCCCTTCGTTACGATCAAGGAGTAAGAGACCTGATGTCCACAATGATACTATCTCTAACCGCTCCTAAATTGTGGTTGGCTGTTTACAATATTGGTGTTATCTAAAATTTCTCCAACTGGGTTTGAAAGAAAGTCATGCTTTGTGCAGGAACTTAATGTATAATCTTCTGTACATTTACGCTACTGACGTAGACGCTTAGGCTTGTCTAAATGACTGAACTCACTGTTGCAGGGACTGGTGGAAGGATACTTGATGGTTGCAGCTAGAAGAAGCAATTTGTTTTCTCACATACTGATATGGCAGCTTCAGGTTAATTGAGCTCTTTCTTGCTGTATGTCGTTGAATCGCTCGATTATGTAATGTTTGCTACTGTCATGGTCACATTTTCATATAGCCGTGCATGAACAGGGGGAAGAGGCGCCTGCAGATGATGACATTAAAGAAGATAATGCAGTCGAGGTATGTATCAAACCGTTGTTATAATTAAAAAATTGTTTGGAGTGCCGGTGAGAATGACCAAAATCCTGGGTACAAACTAATTTACCTTCCGTTCATTTACCAAATATCCATGTGCTTTGGTTTAATTTTTTTATTTCATCACAATAAGTTACCTAATACAATCAAAATGGGTACGACAGGAAAGTATATTGTACGAAATAGTACCGAAGATTAAGCAGCGCATTATTCGCAGTTTTACTCCTGAAGCACATGATATCTTTCTTCGAGAATTCCGGTTTTTCGACAAAGTAACCTCTATCTCTGGAGTTCTCTTTCCCCTGCCTAAGGAGGAGCGACGAGCCGGTATACGCAGGTAAACCTCGTACCTGAAAAGCATGATGTAATATCTGCTTCCCCTTTCTTGGTCTGAGATACGACATGGCAAATTCTTGTTTTCTGCATACTTAAACTTTGATGAATTAATATGAGATGACCAACGACAACATGTTAAGTATTTTTCTTGTCTTTGGGCTGTTAAATGCACTGTGGGTTTAGAAGCGTGCATAAGCTTTCCCCCGTTTTAGACTCGCACCTGATCGATACTAATGTCTCTGTTCCTGGGTCACACATGATCAGAGAGTTGGAGAAGATAGAAGTGGAAGGTGATAATATTTATCTGCCTACAGCACCAAATATGTTAGTCAGGAGCATCAAAATGGACAGTGGTATTCCACTGCAGTCGGCTGCGAAGGTGCCAATAATGATCACCTTTAATGTGGTGGAAAAAGATGGTGATCCTTACGATTTCAAACCGCAAGCCTGCATTTTTAAGGTTATTTTTGCAGTCATATCGAGTACATCCCAAAATGATTCTGATGGTGTCGCTCCCTTATGTTTCTTAAATCATAACACAGCTTGCAATGTGCGGGAGCATGTCCTTAAAAGTTACTAAGTCTATTAGCAGCCTTTACGTTACCTGATGCACTCGAAAGAGTTCCTAGGACGAAAACCTTCGGTGTAGTGTTGGCAATCTGGTTGAATATGACACGCTGAAGATCTGAAACTTTCCAGAGAACAACCTAGATTTGGATTGTCGCTTCTGCTAATAGCAATTTAGGTAGCAGGTAGTTTTTCTACGTTTGGAATCGTGATCAGCAGTATGTGTTGAAGAATTAATCTTCAAGTTATAACCCGTTGCAGGTGGGAGACGATTGTCGGCAAGATGTGCTGGCCCTGCAGGTGATCGCACTTTTGAGGGACATATGGAGAGCAATAGGCGTGAATTTGTATGTATTTCCGTATGGAGTGCTTCCCACGGGTTATGGAAGGGGCATAATTGAGGTAGAGTCATTTCTCTTGTCAACTTCCCAGCTGTAATATGCGGAATGAATGATATGGCCTTACTCTGAAGATTACATGCTTTTCAAAGCGTCTACGTAGGATAGTGAGTTCTGTATCTGTTTTGGGTTCGGCTGTAATAAGAGGATGTTCATTTTGATTCTCCGCTTCCTCATGGACTAGTGCGTGAAAAGGGTACCCTGTGTGCTAAGCACACTGCATGTAATCAATTGTAAACTTCATTTATTTTGTGCGCAAGTCAAAACTATGTTTCGAATCAGATCTTAGTTTTTGTGGAACTTCTCTCAGGTTGTACCAAATGCGCGAAGTAGAAGTCAAATGGGGGAGGTTACAGACGGAGGACTGTTTGAGATTTTCCAACAAGAGTACGGCCCCGTTGGTTCTGCCCGTTTCGAAGAAGCTCGTAACAAGTTTATTGTTAGTAGCGCTGGCTATGCTGTTGCAAGCCTTCTGCTCCAACCAAAAGACCGACACAATGGAAATCTTTTGTTTGACAAGTATGGCTTTTCTTCCAGCCTACTCGTGTCTTCTCTTCTACAATAGTGTTCTTAGCAGTAAAAGTTTCGTGATCATTCTGAATGCCTTCTACTCACACTGGCAATGTGTATGAACAGTGAGGGGAGGTTGGTGCATATCGATTTTGGCTTCATACTTGAAACTTCCCCTGGAGGCAACATGCGGTTTGAGAGTGCAGACTTCAAATTGAGTCATGAGATGACTCAACTTTTAGATCCCTCTGGAGTGATGAAAAGCGACACCTGGAACTACTTCGTCAGGTATTCTATTACTCATCTTTTTTTCCCTTCGTTGTAGATATCATATGGTAATTTTTTAAAGATCTTTCTTGACCTTCTCTACTCTCTAGACTTTCAAATTGTCGTGAGACCTGTACTGGATGGTACACATTTTCTTGTTCATTCTGAGATAAAGTTGATTACTTACCTATTAAGCAATACTTGCTTGGCAGCTTGTGTGTGAAGGGTTATCTGGCGGCAAGACTCCACATGGACGGGATCTTGAACACTGTCAATTTGATGATTGACAGTGGTCTTCCATGTTTCAGTCGAGGGGATCCTATCGGCAATCTCCGCAAGCGCTTACACCCTGAGCTGAGTGAGCGTGAAGCTGCAACTTTCATGATTAAGACATGTGCTGATGCTTATAATAAGTGGAGCACAGCTGGGTATGATTTGATCCAGTACTTGCAACAAGGCATTGAGAGATAGGAGCATATACTGGCATATCCACCATATATCTAGTTTAGAAATATAGCATTAGGGTCTTATTCATTAAGTCGTGTGGTTATCATACTGACAAAGTTGAAGGATCGTTGCGAGATTAGGAAGGATATCCGTACTTCATTCATTACTTTCCGTGTATCATATTAATGTTGAGCTCAGAATATCATACAATTGAATGAATCGCAATTTTTTAGCGGGAAAGTTCTCTGTCGATATGTTTATTTCTGTGTACATGCCTGTCAACATCTTGAGGGTGTTTGCAGAACAAGCATCTTCTAATTTTCTCATGCTTATTCTTTTTTTATTCTTTCTCATTTATTAATTTACAAATAAAACATTGTACGAAAAATTTACAGTTTTGCAATTCCTTTTGGTTCATTCATTAGATTCTACCTAAGATTTCGTGACTTATATCAATGTCAGTTACCATGATCCGATCATCTAATTATATTTATTACATAATGTAAATTGCAATTTTTTTTACCATGTTTTTAAGTAGATTAATTTTTGAGATTACTTCCAAAACTTATGCATGATACATTTTAACTATTCAAAGTCAACAAGTGCCACCACAAAAGATTACTTTTTGTATCAATAAAAAGTATGTTTATATTTTGTTTGTATTTTGGTAGGAATATTTTTAATTTGCTACATATTATTAAAGAATATATGACTTTTAAAAACTATTTGAATTACTAATATACAACTTTATAAAAATTATATTTTTATTCTACTTATATAAAGTCTAAGAATCAAAAAGTGATATAATTAAATTAGGACTTCATTTCTAGTAACTTACATGTATTTGTGAGTAAGTAAAATAGTTTTATTTATATATATATTACCTTGTCTCTTTATTAATTAATAAAAATTCTATTACAATAATATATATATATATATATATATATATATATGTATTTTTTAATACTTCTAAACTATGTTTAATCTTTAAATCACAGCATCATTATGGATGATAAATAGTAAATTGGTAATATTGCCATATGCTTTTATGCTATGTAATAAGATAATGCCATCTTGAAATCTTAAATATTAATAAAAAATTTACAACTAGCATTAAGTATGATATCAAATAATGCTAAAATATTAGCATTTGATCATTTATTAAAAAAAATAAAAAAAATAAGATGATCCAATAATAAATTATAAACATGGCATCTATATAAGAATAATAATATTTAAAATTATTAATATTTTATATATAATTAGAAATTTTTTAATCAATCTAATCTTGATGATAATCATCATAATTATAACAATTTAAGTTAATATTATCACTACTAAAAGCCTAAATATTGTACTAAAGAAATTTTAAAATAAATCATAAATCTTGGTTATATCATTTCTAAAAATTAGTACATCTTTAAATTGACAAATAAAGTAGTTTTATATAATATTTGGAAGACAAAACATGCATACTTCTTATGTTATTTTGTATTTAATTTTAAAATCATCTATATTTATAGAACAACATATTTATTAAAAAAATACAAACAATATTTGTCAATGGTTGAATGGTAATTGGTGCAATTAATCAATTTTAATTTAAAACTTTACTTCACCAACTTAATCAAGAGGTTTCAATATAAATAATATTAGGTGAAATTTTTGTTTTATTTTTATTTTGATAAGCTTAATATATCAAATAAAAGCATTTTCAAGACAATCATTTATATGTCATCACACATTAGGTCAAGGTATTTCCAACCTAAACAAACAAGATCCAAAGACACACTAAAGAGCCAAGCAGGGAGGAGGAAGAAGAAGAAATATGGCCAAGGCAGAGGATAAGAGTGAGACGAAGGCGACCACAAGATTACGACGACGAGGAGGAGGAAGCAGGCCATGAAGGGCAGAAAGGCTGTCGCGGCAAAGCAACAAAGTCATGGAGGACGAGGACGAAACGGCTGATGCAAGGATCATTGTGCATTGATGCAAGGAACAGGTGCCATTTCTGACCCTTCCAGGGCTGCGGCTCGCGCAGGTCGTCGGCGAGCCAAACCACACTGGCAGTCACGACGAAGGAGAAGCCACGATGACAACGACTCCAAGGGCAAGCAAAAACCAACATTACTACATAATAAGTAGAATCAAACCACCATTTGAGCTCTTTTCCTGCTTAGCGAATGGCAGGTGCGGGTATTCAGAATTTCCCCGTTTTGAAGACGCCGATGACTGCTGAACCCGCCTGAGGAAAGTTTGGTTTTTTCGAGTGGCAGAGTCATGTCGGCTACAATCCCTGGAGTTTGAAAGCTCGGGCAGGGGTGGAGTTGGCCCGAGGACACCCGCATGATCCACGTGAATTGGTTGTGTACTTTGAGTGATTTGCAGCTGGGGAGAATCGAGGTGGTGGGGAGAAGATTGGTCTCGACAGGTCGACGTTGACGTTGCGGCTTGGGAGTGGGGACACGGACAGCGCACCCAGTCTCTGCTGGCTAGTCCCCCACGTGGAGTTTCGTTTCATGTGGAATCCCTGCTTCATCGTCTTGGATTCCTGACTCCCTTGCGACGCCTGTGACGAGCTGCGTTTGTTTGGTTGGAATCATGAAGGCTGGCTGTGGAGATGGTCTTCATGAAGTTTGGTTGTTTCAGTATTGTGTGGTCGCCCTTTGAAACGAGCCTTCCACAAGTATACCGTTTTTGTCGTTTAAATACTTGCACGGCGCCTAGGGAACGTGTCCATCGTGAGCCATTTCTGATACGCGAGCCGGACTTGTAGGTCGGAAGACGGTGTTCGGAGAGCCTTTTCTTCTTTTGCTGTTGGCTACTGAGGGTGTCCCGGTGTCGAGTTGTGAGTAGGCGCAATGTCTATGACGGAAGCAGAGGGAGTGAAGATGCTTGGCGGGCATGTGGTGCTGTTCCCCTTCCCTGCTGCAGGGCACATCGCGCCTTTCATTCCTTTCGCGAGGAGCTTAGCTTGCTATGGTGTGGCCATTACGTTCATGTGTCCCAAACCCGAGATCTCCAAGTTGAAGCGGTCCATCACTGAGGACGAAAGCTTCAACGCCCGGGAGAACGTCATCCTGGTGCCATTTGAGGTTCCTATAGAAGATGGATTGGACCTGGTGACTTTTGACGTGCTGAAGCTTTTCATGTACAAAAATGTCGAGAAATTCGACGAGATTATTGCCCAATATATTATGGATTCGCGGACGATAAAATATCCTAGCCGCTCTTCTAGCGGCCCTCCGGTTTGCATTGTGTCCGACATGTTCATGGGATTCACCCAGGTCAGTTCTTTCACCTGCACACACTGCGTATCAGTCCGTTGCAGTCTCTTGCGGTTATGTTCTTCTAGGTTTGTAGCTGGCCACTTCAAACTGAAGCTAACAGATACTGGTATGAACTGACATTGAGATTCTAGTGCACACATTGTTAATGCAGAGCATTATTTTTCCATGTGGCAAGCATGTATAGAATTAGAGAGTGCCCGGTTATTACCTAATCACACTCTATACTTATATCGTGCTGTTGATGGATACCCAATCCTACTGACAAAGTAATTTGATAGCGGTAACCGTTATTCGACAGACGTAACAATAGTGCTGAGCAAGGTTTATTTCAAACCATCTTACCGAATAATTAACCTAATACCAGATGTCAGATGTTGAATAGAGCTCAGGAAGGACTCCCTCACATCTTGTCGGAGGATGAGCATAAATCTATTAGTCGCTTCAGCATTCTGCTATCAGCTCCTTGTCGACTAGTTTTAAGCTTTCGCATGTTAGACGGAAATTTGCGCAATGGGCTTCGGAGCTGACTGTGAGTGGTATTGGGCACAATGCACAGGGAACTGCAGAGAAATTCAACATTGTGAGGTACTGCCTCTTCGCTTCTCCGGTGCATTTTCTATCTCTACTTTTCCACTTTCCCAAGTTCAATGATGAGAATTTAATTCCCAGTAAGAAAGGAGACAAACCCTTGATGATCCCGAACTTCCCCCCAATCCCTCCTGGCGACTTGCCGCCTTCGCAGCAGGCGAACAACGGGAACCCTGGGTCTCATCTCTTCCTTCTTAACGAAGCAAAGCAGATGTGGAAAGCAGCTGGAGTTCTCGTCAACAGCGTGGAAGAGATAGAGCGCCCTGTCCTTGAAGGACTCCAACGCTACATCGACGAGACCCTGTCGGGTGATCAGGTACATCCTTTTATTCAGCTCATCCAATGTAGAATTTCGCGGTACTATATTATGCTTCAAGAATTTGGCATGAATTTGGATGCGGTGATTAGCCCTCAAAGGATTTGTTTTTTGTTGGTGCTGGTGTTGTAGGGGCCGAAAATAAGCACAGTTGGCCCACTGGTGGAAGGTTGCGGGGAAGGAAAATTGTCTCTGCGAGACAAGCTCCAAGAAATGAAGGAGCGAGGCGACTGGTACGACTGGTTATCCCAGCAACCAGACTCTTCGGTGCTCTACATGTGCTTCGGAACAGTAGCCATGCTAAGTGACGAGCAAATCCGCCAGATGGCCATCGCTCTGGAGAATAGCGAGCAGCGCTTTTTCTGGGTGTTGCGCCTACGGAAAGATGAGACTGGCGCCCCACAGGACATCTCTCGGGTGTTTCCCGAAGGGTTTCTGCAGAGGACTAAATCGAAAGGTCTGGTGTACTTCGATTGGGCCCCGCAGCTGCACATCCTGGCGCACCGTGCTATCAAGGGATTCGTCACCCACTGCGGGTGGAACTCCACCATAGAGAGCATCCTCATGGGCGTGCCAACGATTGGATGGCCTTACCAAGCAGAGCAGATGATGAACGCCACCTTTCTGTACGAAGTGCTGGGCATCTCAATCCGCATCAACAAAACCGGCGGGTGGCAAGACATGATCTCCAGCGACACCTTCGAGAGGGCCATCCACACCTTGATGGCGGATCCTGCTGGCGAGGCGATGAAAGCCAAAGTGTTGCAAATCAGCGGCATAGTGGAGAAAGCTGCCAGGCCAGGTGGGTCTTCCAGAATCAACCTGGAAAGCTTCATGCAGGATGTGCGTAAGATGGCGACAGGCATGGTCAACACGAAGTGCTGACGGAACTGATGACGGAATCGGTGACTCAGGACGAACTCAGGAAGCCCTTGAGTGGGTGCTACCTTTTTCTGACCCCATGGCCTCCCATCAGATCAACGTGGAACTTCCTTTTTTGTGCTGATTCTCAATCTAACTAGCGTAATTCCTACGTCAATTCCTACCCTCCCACGACACACACACACACCGCCGTCATCGATATAGCACAGCGTCGCGCCCTACATCAGACTCGCCATATGAGCCACCTGGGGTCCCTTCCAATTCATCTCCGAATCACAAGATGTGCATAGAAATTGAAGCATACGTGGGTCGGAGATTGATCACTTCTTCTAGATTGAGAATGTCGAGCCTTCTTGCGATGGATCCCGGATCAGGATTTCCTCGACTGTGTGTGTGCTCCTCGTGAGCAACGCGCGCTGCTCCCATGGAGCCGATCCATGTTGGATGGATGAGTCTGGGATGAGATGCATACACGATGGATGAACACGGATGGATGTATTCGATGTGACGAATAAAATATGGATGGTATATGTGGATGAACTTCAAATACAGGATTTTTGTATAGATTTCAAGAGACATAAACTTTTTGGTGTTGATCATTAAATAAAGCTCGTAGGTTGTATTGAATAGTGTGTTTAACTCATCCAAAGTAAATGTAACCATGTGTCTGACAACAGTGGTGTAGATTGTTTTTCATAGTTGTATTGTAGTGAGTGATTTTTATTTATTTATTTATTTATTTTTCTGTTGAAGATATGTTTGATAGTTTGTATATTAAAACAGATATGTTCTGAGTAGTTGAGATATTTCCTTTTCTTAAGTTAAAATTTGAAATTGAAAATGTTTTGGAACTTAAAAATATTATTGAGAAGTATATTATGAGGAAAAGAGTTGAAGAATCTTTATAAACTTATCAATTGAAACCCTTTATATTTTGCCAAACTTAAGTAATAAAGGTATGTAAAATGATTATTCTGTATGATAGTAGTTTTAAATAGAATTACATTTAAATTATAATATATTATACTCATATATGTATTAATGTAGTTTGAATAGTTCAGCTAGACAATATTAAAAGTTTTGATTTATTTTTAAAGCATAACAACAAAATCAGGTACAATCTGATATGCTACATATTATATTTTGTTATCATGCATTAAATCTTATGTTCCATAGTTTTATACAAAATTAATAGAGCATAAATATAAAGAACTGTTTTTGCAATTTTTTTTCTTCTAACTTAAATATAATGTGATTCTTCTATTGATTGCTTGGTGGTTTTTTCTCTTTTATAGAATATTGACATTTATTTGTAGGTTTTTCTTCTTTTTACACACCTTCAATTTTTTTTAATATTTTTGTCACAAAATTTGTTCCTTATCTTCAATAATGATAAAAATGAACACTTTGTGATGTTATGCTCATAATCAACTATCTTTACATCAACATTTTTATCTTCATCACAGTTAAAATAAGTAGAGATGTATCCACAACATATTAGTATTGACTCTTAATAATCTTTGTGGTTTGTAAACACACATGTATATTTTTAGTTTCTACTTAGTAATCAAAAAAATATATATTTGGTTTATTTTGTATCAAGTTTTTACTTTGCATTATCTAGCAACTATATGTATAAAATATACTAAAAAATATATACATAAGCAAGACAATGATTTTATTATATTTTATTATATTTTATTGTATCATTAATACAAGAATAATTAAAGAGCACCAATTTTGAGTGTATATTGCATTCACCACTACTTCTATCCATAAACTTTAATTTAGGTATTCAATATATATTTTGTTCTTTGCCATTTTTGCAATGGTATAATTTTTATGTTTTTTCATTCTATTTTGTTGTATAATATAAGGCATTGGTGTTTGTATTGTGATATAATTTTTTTTTAAATATTCACCAAATTATATAAATATAAACTTAATTCTATTATTTGATCTTGATAATTTGATCAATTTCTTTTAGATAGCACCTTAACTTTCTTAAACAAAATGGTTTTATAAAAGTTAAATATAATCTTTTTATAGATCATGTGTTTTGCAATATCTAAATTAATTATGTATTTATATATGATACTCAATCTATTCTATGAATGCGTAATCATCTCATATATGTTCATTATTAGCATTATTTATATTTTTTCTTTGCATATTACTTCAATTTAAAGCAATTTTAAGCAATGTAAATAATTTTTTTAAAAATACATGTTCTTAAATTAGAATATCATTAAAAAAAAACTTCTTGTAATACAATCTAATAAAGTTTTTTTTTATAGATATGGATCTTAGAACACATATATAAATCTTGTTAATTTATAAGTAAGGTCATTATTATATTTGCATTTTTAATAGGAACATCTATTATGATAATTTGACTTGTAAATATTTTAGTCTTATTGTTATAAGCTAACATAACTCTAACTTCTTCCATCATAAGATTAAGAATATGTATCAAATTAAAATAATGCTAAAAAGACTTTTAATCTTAAAGATGTTGCAAAGCATTTTCTATGCTTCTATTGGTCATTTAAACCATATTATAAGAGAAAATTTTTTATCATTTAATTTTTATTTATAATGCCAAAGGATTTTTTTTATCATTTCATAGTCTTTCTTAACCTTAAGTTTGGCATTACTTAGTAGAAGTTCCTCTATATCCTATACAATTTCTTGCAATTCCATAGAAGTTAATAATATTTTTAGAATGATCTTCCACAACAAGTATCTATATAATTTCTCCTACAACAAACATTTATACAATCTCTTTCACAACAAGTATATATACAATCTCTTCTACAATAAGTACATATACAATCTCTTCTACAATGAATGGATACTTTATACATTTGTTTTAAAACTATTTATGCAAGCAACCAAAAACTTTGCTGTGCATCAAAGAAAATATTTTTTTATACTTTAAAATCATATAAACAACAACAGAGTACAACAACAAGAAAAAACAGTAGATAATGTCAGATCTTTTTGGATTTACAATATTTTAGATTTTAATTACATATGCAAGTATATAATTAACTAAAAACGGTAAAAAGACTTCAGTTAAAGACAAAAAAAAAAAACATTTAAAACACACCCTCACAATATAAAATTAAAAATTTGAAATATTGATTATATGATTAAGAGAAAATCATAAATTGGTGAATTAATTTTTGGTCGGCAATTTTTTGCAATAAACCACTTGTTTACTGTAAAGAAGACTCCGTCATAATCATGGTTGGCAACTATGCAATCCTTTATTTAACTCCGATATAATCCACTGAAGGAAAGTAAAGAAAAATGATTGTAACATGGTACCGCCATTACATGACATATATTTGTGTGTACAAAGTGATGATAACAGTGCCGAATGCAACAGCAATCTAACCACCTCAAAATCTTTGTTTGAATCCATTCACTCAAAATACATTGGTGAAGCTGTAAGCGTACACTATCAACTTATGCTCATGACTTTATCTGTACCAATGTACAATAGCTACAGCTGAAAGGCAGTGGAAGAACACTACCACAGAACCACTTCTCCAACACGATCACCATCATTTCCACTGATGCTGAAAAAGACGGTGGTATTTCATATTGAGCGGGTCATCTTTTAGGCTGCCTCGGCAAATCCTAAGCGGGTGTTTCCAAAATCGAAAACTGTGTGATAGACTCCCATGAAAACGTCTCCCAAAATCCTGAAAAAAACATTTCTAACCATCGTCAGATGAAAATAGATAGCAAGCGATCTCATAAATACTGGTTAAATCTCTAAGTATGTAGAGCATGAAACCAGGACGAAAATTTCATACCACAGAGGCCCTGCTGGAGGAGGGACATCAAGTCCTAGGAAACCACTGATGCACTGCGTCTCTGCTCCTTCCCCAATTTTGAGAATGTACTGTAACAACCACAACCAGAACTAAATTAGGATGATCACAATATAAAAACAAATAGACAGTAGACACAGGCCATGAAAACAGTGCCCAATTTCCTTCTGAATTTGACAACTGAGACATACATAAGCTTGCAGTGCATGCGTTAAAACACAACAAAGATCAAGGAATACATCAGAACGCACGAGTAGATATGCAAGTAGGATATCTAGACAGCTGTAGCATATACTGACCTCCTCTGGTTTAAGCTCGAAGGTTTTGCCAGCAATCGTGAAGGCTACATTTGGCATTGTGGAAAGCGAATTGCAATCTACCGCGGACTCGCCATTCGGACTTGGCAATCGCTCACAAAGCTGAACGACAAAGTATCGCATTAGTAACATTCGATTACAAACACATGAATTGAGCTCAAAAAGAGAAAAACCGAACACCGAGTACTTACAACCAAGGTTTAAAATAGCCTAATCATCCATGCAATTATTAACACCCTCCAATTGATGTTATACTAATTTTAACTACCTGGTTCAAGTAAGCGTCGATCTGCTCTTTTGTTCTGTTCTGACTGAGCTGGTTCTGGGCCCACACAACAGCCATTTCACATACTGTGCACAATGGATCTTCGCGCAGGGAATGAGACTGGTCCTTCTCCACAACGCTGGCAATACCTGGCTCACCAGCTCCAAAGTTGCATAAACCAAGAGAAGTGCATACTTTCCCGGGGTTCATCTGTAGTAAAAGATATGGTCAAGGCATGATTTTCCTCTTTTTTCAACGTGAATATGGGCGGGACAAACTCACTTATATTATTATATTTAAGAATTAGGGAGAATGGTTCGTTCTTGCGCTCATGCACCCTTCACCTAAGAAAATTCGATACTTCAAAGCAGTACATCAACACAATCCATATCAATAACGCAAAAGCAGTATTTTTAGTTACCTGAGCTAAGAGCATCTCAACAATCTGGTCACCATACTGCTGGACAACCATCTTGCACTGCTGGCTAACAACACCAGTAGCACCAATGGCCTGGTTGATTTCTGTGACGATTCCCTACAGACAGAAGCATTCATCAATGAAATCAATACCTGACACGCAACTACAATGTTTCCAAAAATAACAAGCTGATACATTATGCACCCGACTTCAAAAATTTAACCAATCAACAACAACAAGATAAACAAATAAAAAGGAGAAGAAAAAGGACTTTAACAAATAAACAAGATCTCACCGATGGTCCGGCAAGCAGCGACGTGCCGGAATCAGCAATGGCTGTGCAACCATTCGCACAGAAACCTGTGGTGCGTCCATTGATGGTTACATCACCGAGATCAAACTGCACAAACGAATAAAAACACAAGTTAAGCGTTATTTGGCTTAATTTACAAATTGAAAGAGCATACGTTAACGGAACGAAAAGAACAGCAATATATACATCAACCGAAACTCCACAATGGAATGACTTACCTGCCAGTATCCCTTGCGTGTCACAGGAGTATAAACGTGTTCACCCTTGAAGTGCTTAGGGTCAACACCACCTAAAACCAACTCACCACCAGAAGATTCATCTGGGTTTCGGTTCAACCAGAAAGAGAAAACAGGCTCCTTCACAAGCCCCTGATCCAGCATGTTGTACCTGAAGAAGCAAAAAAAAAAAACCATCAATTTCAAAAATCTGAGGTGGTAAACAAACCAGTTGGTCATTTTAGAAACATCAACTGAGTGAGGAACGCTGGTACACAAGCCACGGAAAATATACTTACCATGGAGGAGTCACCCTGTTTACAGAAATCTCCTTAAAGCCAAGGCCAAGAATGCCGTCAAACTTGGCAACGACAAAAGTGAGACCAGGCTCCTTCGTAGCTTCAGCAAACACCTACGGAAAATGTAAAATTAGATAAGGCTCGACCTGCTTGTTCAACGATACAAGCCATTAATTGAGCTTCTCTAGATTACACACCTGTACAAGTTGTAATTTTAATCATAAAATCAAAAAGTTGAGCCTATTCCGAAGCCCAATTCGAAAGACTGTGAATCCACAGTATAAGTAAAATAGGTGCAACTAAAATTTTCTACTACGAACGTGTTCAGTTCTCTACTACTCACCTGGCCTTTCACCGTGAGATCACCAACTGTGACATCGTCTTGACTCAAGAAACCTTCCATAGACCCAGTGCCGTATTGGATAGCAAACGACGTTCCTACAACACATGCATGTAAAGAGCTACATAAAAATCCTAGAACACACAAAGAACATGTTTCAACAACATGTAGTAAAATACTCGTAACAAATATGACGCTAATTGCGCGAAATTGAACTAAAGGGTAAGCTGCGTACCATCTTTCTTGTATGTGCTCGACTTGCCTGATTTGTACCTATGATGAAAGTAGCAAGCCAGCTGCAAATCAAGAGAAATCACCTAGTCAGACGAACTGCCATAACTTTAACCAAGCCAACAGTCAGACACGCGAGTACAATACATACCTACGCTTAAGCACTACATAGGGCTAACTCAAAAAATGATCACGGGCACTACAGAGAATAGACTTACACATTTCCAATTGTGATAAATGTGTACCCAACGACAGCCAACACCGAAACCAAACCCATTCCACGCCAATGACACATGATCAGCTACGGTTTCTGACCACAAACAGCGGCATGCACGATGCGCCACCGACTGAACCCACAAGTTAATAACGATCCTAAGGCGACACGCACCGACAAGTAGCACTTGGCAGACGGGACCCAGAGGTTGGAGCTCCCGGTGTCGAAGATGACAGTGAAAGGCTGGGGAGGCGATCCAATTCCGATCTCTCCGAAATACTGCGCGTCCAAGTAATTGTTCAACGCCACAACGTCCTCGCCATCCCTCAACTCGTTCTCACTTCTCGTAAAAATCTTCGCCCTCTGAATCGTCCTGGATGCAGCGTTCCTCACCGATTGCAAGGTGACGGGCTTCTTCTTCAGCGCGATCCTGCGAGGGCTTGCCTCAGCTAAGGCTGCAAACGCTACCAAAACAACCAAGAAGACCGCCAATCGAACACTCCTCGATGACCCCATCGTCACTCCAGACCCAGTAGCCACAATTCACTACAAATCAGCGGAAACCGAACTGGTGAATCCGTCTCTATATCGTTCTCCAGAGGGTGGTTGATCGCGAACCCTGGCCGGGGAGAAATGTGAGGAATAGAAACCCCTTTGTAGCACACCACCCCCTCGGTAGAGTGCGGTGACTCACTGGTAAGATACAACCACGTCGTGAGCTACGAAAGGTGACTTAGGAACGGAGTACCGGCGCGCGTCAGTTCTCGTGCCGGAAAAGCCCTTCAGAAACGGTCCAATTTCCACCCTCGATCCCGAGGCTTACGTAGACAACACCGAAAATCAGGCCACATTCCGGGCTGAATTCTCATCATCGTCATCGAACCATGGACTCGTTGCTCTCTCTTGTTTCAGTGATGTGCACACAAGTTTGCGGCACAACACACATCTATTGTATGGGTGCTCTCTGAGTTGCTGGCAAAAACGCTCTACTTAACGGAGAAACACGCTAAGCTGCCGGGATATCTTCAATTTGAAGTGATTGTATCTTGCTTTGAAGTCCGAGTGACTTGTTTTGTGTCTTGAAGCAATGCTGTCCAGCATTGTTGGCTCTAACAATTCGATGTATTAGTTTTTCTCCTTTTCTTAAACATGACAGATGGGTATTTTTATCACAGTTGCTGATTCAAATGCAAAAGATGTGTTCATGAAAGAGCTGTAAACTGAGCTGATGCAACCACGCTAAATGCCATAATAAAAAAATATTTTATTATGAGAAGTGAAAATGAACTACAGTAATGAGAATTTGCTGCTTGAAGGGACGATCACGAATCGATCACAAATTTAATAAAACAAACAAACAAACAAACAAAACAAACGTGAAGGCCAAGTAACCAGAGTTAATGAATCATTTCTACGATTTTCCAATCAGTCTTCAAACACCACTTCTCATTTTATTTCAAGATTCGATTCACTTCTTCTTCGCCTTCGTTTTCAACTTTCTGCTCTTGATCGACGCCGTTAATCACTCATCCGGCCTCACACACCCTCTCAGCTGCCACTCAACCCAGAATGGCCTCCTTTCATCCACACACTAAAATGGACCCACTACTGCATCTTCCCCCACAAATTCGGCCCACAACTGGCAACAAGCGTTGAGATCCAAGGTCAAGGATGGATCCAAGGGCAAGCTGAGGTTTCGTGGAGAGGTCCCTTGGTCTCTACCCTCCTCCGCCGCTTTTCGGGTGCGCCTGCAAAATATCCCTCATAGAATCTCATTCATGCCCTCCATAGCTGTGGGACTTGCAGTGCTACCGCTTCACCCTGCTTTAGGCTTTTTGGGTTCTTCCTTCCTGCGTGGCATTGCACCCAGAGAAACAACAACAACAACAACAACAACAAGTCACCGCTATATCTAAATACACTTACACACAGATAAGAACAAAGATATTTCTATCTCTCTATCTAGCAATCCCATCTAACTTCAGAGGGCTGTCGCTGCATAGGGTTTGCTTGCTGCTCAAGGAGCCCCACCCCATGCGGGCACACTTTTTCAAATTGGAGAGTGGAGGAGGGGCAGAAAAGTTCCTTTTTTTCATGCACGGGCAGGGTCAGTGCCAATGGGAAGCTCCTATTATTATTATTTTTTGTCTCACCGGGCTTTCTATATCTTCCATGAGACACAATCCCCGTTTTGTTGCCTTCCCTTGTCAACTGGCTTTTTAGGGCTTGCTCTGACACGTTGTCGTTTGTTGCTCAAAGGCGGTGGAGGGAGAGTGTCTTGCATGGTGGAGCTTATGAACATTTAAGCGAATGACAAAAAGGAAGTGGGCCTCTCTCTCTGGGTGATATTCTTGTTGGACTTTTGTCTCTCTTTTTTCATTCATCCATGTCTACCTTATCAAATAAATGTCAAGGATCATTTTTTGTGGAACAGATAAACCTTTTTAAGTGGAATAGGTGTTGCATCAGAGATCGACACCTGGGTTTTATTTTATTTTATTTTATTCTTGAAATACATTTAAAAAGTTTTTTCAACACTCTCTTAAGTATTTTCTTGAAACTTTTGTCATCATGAGACTGGAAAAAGCTTCCATAATACATCTTCTTTACATGTTTGGGTCAAATGACAAGAACTAGTAATTCATTGGATTACTTCACCAAATAATTTGTAGTTCTTTTTGTGTCAAAATCTTGTGGTGGTTTAAACTACTAAATCTTGATCCTAAATGTTTTAGATGTATAAAATAGAAAAAAGAATCAATAAAGAAGAAGAATTTTTCCTTTCAAGAGGAGTTTCAGTGATTTTTTTAGAAAAATTACTCAAGGTAGTGTTTTGCTAACTATATACCATATAAGGCATAAAAACTGTATTAACTTACTTGAAATATTTTATTTTAATATAAATATTTGTGTAAAAAACATGTCACAGTTTTTGTAATGATTTTCAAAGCCTTGGATTTTGTTGTACCAATCTTATTAAGTGATTTTCTTTGAAAAAATTTATTCAAAGATTTATTGCAAAAATCTACATTTAGTGTTTTAAATTAGCAAAACCAATTATTTTCATTAGTAATTTAATAAAATACACAAATTATCATCACAGTTTAAACAAATTGTTCTATTTTTAAAGTACATAAAACT
The DNA here is from genome assembly GCA_036785485.1 of Physcomitrellopsis africana. Taxonomy (NCBI): domain Eukaryota; kingdom Viridiplantae; phylum Streptophyta; class Bryopsida; order Funariales; family Funariaceae; genus Physcomitrellopsis; species Physcomitrellopsis africana. The sequence continues at coordinate 61,469 of JAWRVF010000784.1, forward strand.
TTAGGGGTGGTAAATTACTTATGTTAATTTATTTTTTCTTATTATTGTTTTGAATTTTAAAAAATCTTGTTATATACAAGATAGAAATAATAAATAACAACGTTATAACTTACACATATGAAAAAAAACAATAAAAAAAAATCAAAAAACAAAACAAAAAACAAAAAGATAATAATAATAATAATTTTAATTTTTTGGTAAATTTAATGAAGGATAATTAAATAAAAGAATGAATATTAGCAAATGTTTCAAGACAATCTTGTAGATACTATCTGTATTGGTGTTTATTTTATTAGTTATTTATCTCTTGCTTGTGCAAGGTTGTACAAAAGCATTAATTTGAAGGTAGTGTATTGGTCCTCTATTGACTACATGGATTCTCTTTAATTCAATTGTACAACCAATTCTCCTATTATAGCCTATTATTACTACACTTGCATAAATCTTACTTCTTTGATTAAGAAAAATAAAATGGAGTATTTTTGACTTGTAACTAATATTTAATAAAACCTCATAAGTTTATCTATATATATATGTACATAAATATAAAATATATACATTTTTTATTTCTTCTGATTTTTAATCTTTAATTCAATAGAGAGTATCCAAAGATTAGAATGAGTTAGAAAAACGATCTTTTGAAAAATATGCATATATATATATATATATATATAATTGGAGCCCCTTACTTTTCTTTGGAAATAATATGTTAAAGAAATTATTTATTTATTTAATATTTTTAAATAACATCATAATTTAAAAAAAACTAAAATAAAAGAATGTTATGTATTGCTTACAAAGTAGACAATACACAATATAGTTAAAGCCCATAGAGTGTGGCTCTTGGTATCAAGCTTAGATGATGAGTCTCTCTTTACCTTTCTTATTTATCAAGAGACTTAATTGAAGTATAAATTTGCTAGCAATTTTTGATGAAATCATAAATTGATAGACATATGAAGAGATATAGTGTCCTATGGATGGATGCACACACATAGATACCATTATCTTTAATGTATAAAATGTATTCCATTACAAATACATAAGATATCTTTTACAATACTCTTACAAAAGATGTCTTGTGCATGGACATCTTTTTAAGACTTCCATCAATATTAGGTTGGCAAACAACCATGCTACATTTTTATCCAACCTCTACAAAATGTATAAATAGTAGGCAACAAACAAAAAGATGTTTTCTAATTTCTAATATTCGAAGTAAAAATTTCATGAAACTATAGAAATGATAATTTTATGTAATTTAAACTATTATAATATTATTCATATTAAATATTATATTTTTATATGTAATAAAATATTTTTTATTAAAAAAATATACTTTTAAATCTTATTTTATATTGGATTTTGATTTAAATATTATTTTTTTTCTTTTTTTCTTTTCTTTTTATATTATATATATATATATATATATATATTATTATCTATTTATTTTTTTAATTTTCTTTTATTGAAAATTAAAAAATATTTAATATATAATAAAGAGAATTGCTAGATAAACATCCTCTTTTTTACTGCATGAACACCCTCCTTTTATTATGTGGATTCTACCATGCCACACACCCCTACATAGACACTCTTGCAAAAAATAACTAGTTTTGATTTTAAATCATGATTCTTGTTATATTTATTACTTTAGTATCAAAATTTGATATACCTTTGTAATATCATATTATATATTATTACTTCAATGTACTTTGATACTTTTAAAAATTAAGTTATATATTGAAAAGAATTTAAATATAAAAATATAAATAAAAATATTTTTTGATATAAATAATCAATTATTTTAGTTAATTAAATATAAACTTATACTAAATTTATTATTATATATATATATATATATATATATTGCCATCTAACCCTTGCCAACTTAAACTTGTATAAAAGGCTAGAGACAACAATTTGAGGCTATGGTTGTATATTGTACATTGTGGATAATGGACCTACTACTTTCTTAAGGTTTAGATGGAGGTCTTCAAACATGCATCTAAAGTAAGATATGCTTTGTATAAAAAAAGTGTAAGAAATGTCTTATCCTACCTAGTCTTATGGATATATTCCACATTTATATTTCTTTTAGATACTATGATGTTTTTGAAATTGACTATCAAAGAGAGACCAATGATTCACTTTAGTAATGGTAGCCTTCTAAAAAGAATCTAGCAATTCATTATAGAAATATTTTCCTTCTTTTAATGAAAAAATATTCGTCCGTATATGTTGTACCAATGCTATGCTCAATTTATTTGAAACTTTTTTTTTTTTTTTTTTTTTTTTTTTTCCTAGTCCCTTTCCTTGACAGTATAATATGTATGTGTGTATTTATATATACAAACTTTTTAGAAATTTGTTTAAAATTAGAAATAAATTTCAATGATTTCAATACAATTAAAATTCTAACTAGATCAATAATATCTATTTTTTAAAAATAAGTATTTGCTAACTTAAAAGTGCTGTAAGGTGCCACTGCATCCCTTGCATGCTCCAGACATAGATCCCGTCATACACTGGCCAATGGAAGATCAAAATACAGTCAATAGAGTGTAGCTTCAACGGAGGCCTTAGCGTGAGACATTGCACAGCTGAGTAGCCTAAGGTTAACTGAACTAAAGTAGCTTAGAATACCTTTAGAGAATAAAAGGCTGGTGAAGAAAGAAGTAAAACATTTTTAACAAAAAAAAAGTAAAAGAAAAACTGCAATCAGGTAATCCAAAGATGACCCCATAAGACATATATTCATATTGAGATACGACTCATCAAATGAGTCGTCGATACATGGCTTATTTCTGCAGTATCAAGTACTTATAGATCTCATCTCCAAGCCTTGCTAATACTGCTTTCTTGAGGAAAGCTACAGTCTGTACTCGACTAGAAAGAATAAAAACACAGTGAAGATGCTGCATCGAACATGAGATTTACATCAACTATCCTACAGCTGCGGATATATGTATAATCATCATTTAGGGTCGAAATTGAGTTAAGACTCCTCATTCTGCACGTTTTCCTCCTCAGCAATGGCAATCAGCTGCTCCAATCTCTTGTCGAATTCAAGTGCACTCTCATCACGCTTGTCTAATTCGGATCCTTCTGCGTTTAACCACTTCTCACGCAAGTCATCAAGCACGTTTTCTCCGGCTTGAGGGCCATTTTCAACCCCAGGAGCTTTTGGAGCAGTTGTCCGCTCAGCCAAGTCTCCAGAAGGGGGTGGAAGACACAAGAGCATTTGCCTAAATTCCGGGATCCCGGAAAAAATTTCGAAGTTTGCTGCCATGGCGTCTAAACAGTGTTCCCGAAGTTTCCATACACCATACCTGCCATCGGTAACAAAAGTATCAGTGGTTTTACCTCTAGTTCAGTAACTGACGAATTCCCTTAGCTTAATAAAATGGGTAGCACAACGCGGAACAGTCGGACGCATGCACTTACTTGTCAGCCAAAAAGAGCCAGCCACATAAATCAGCTGGAGTGGCCGTTTCCAGTTGCGGCAATAGTGCATCCGTAACCGCACGCTTCAGAGGGAATAGAAGGTATCTCGAGGCAGCATCGAACAACTCTTCTGCCTACAATCACAACTCCAACCCATGTGCACAGTAACAAACAAAACTGAGACAATCATCTTCAACATGTTAAGAAACGCTTCAAAAAAAGCCATTGGATACGGTTGAAACATCAAAAACTATGCGCGAGGCTCCATGACTGATTCCAAGTAGCAACTAGTCTTATCATAATGAATAATATTATCCTTTCCTTCACACTCTCTGTATCGTAACTTCCTTTCCTCATCGTTGTCGAACATACCTCATCGAGATCCACCGTTTTAACTGAATCCGTGTAACTGCAACATAAAGCAACAATTGAATTTTAAGACATCAGTTATTTGACAGATTGCGTATAACCAGCTTAATATTCAAATTATTAACCAACATCAATCAATAGCTTACATGTACTCTAAGACCTTCTCAAAGGCTGAGGCGCTCAAATCATTTTCTTGCAAGACAAGCAATGAGTCTGCCCCTGGATTGGTCTCCAAGCCTGCCACTCCTTCTCTAAACCCAGTTGTTCTCGAGAATCTAGCCTTGAAGTATTCAGATCGAGCACCCAATACAAAACGATGACACCTGAACTTCTCGTTTCCCACTAAAAAATACACATCTGCGTGATCTTCTTCAAAATGCTCATCTTGCTTACTGATAGAGCATTCATTCATTTCTCCTTCCAGCTTCTCAATGACACCTCCTTCGCTAGTGTCCTGTTGACAGCATCAGACGTCAGCCTCTGTGAACGACCAATGAAAAATAATCACATCTTCGCGACCAATAATCGAACAAATACCCTCATGAGAAATGATAAATGTAAACAAATACATGATAAAACAGCTCAAAATGAGTTCAAATCAGCTGCAGTGTTCTTAGACCATCTACGAATCTCAATTCCAATGAATTATGATGTCTACTAACAAGAGGTACAAAGAATTTCGAAGAAGCGAATTGATCCAGACTGATCTCTCTGTCTCAGAATAGATCCACTATCACGTAAAATAACACGACAAGAGGAGAAACTTACCTTTCTATCAACAATTACGTCTCTGTTATTTGCGCTGAAAGACTTAGATGAATCAACTGACGTCTTCGAAGGCTTTGATCTGTCCTCATCACCTTTACTATCAGAATTCTTTCTCTGGGCCGAGTTTGAAAGTGACAAAGTGAACAGGCTGTACAATGCTGACGGCAAACGCTCAGATTCAGGCAACGATGATCCTTGAAAAATAAACCTCTTTTGAGAGTCATCTACCCTTTTGATAGACTTGTAGTCAGCATATTTCTGATGTGCCAATTCATTCTCCAAAACTTTCTGTAATGCCAAGCACTTACAGTTTTTGCAAATAAGCACCAGGTCCTCCATATCCTCGACAGCCACATCCAATCTATCCGTGTAGAAAAAATGAACCAAGCTAAAAAGTGCAGCAAAGGTAAGCCTTGGCCTCGCCAAACGAACTACTTGCCGGTGCTTCCACTTTCCTTGGAATTGCTCTTTGAAAAACGGGCTCCGAGCTGCCAATAGAGCGCGATGAGCTCCAAATGGTCTACCACTAATATAAAAAATGACATCTGGTCCAAGACAATCCTCAGCGTCTCTTATGATCTTCTCGTGAGCTGCGGTATCCATATATGACCTCCCATCCTGCTTCATTCCATACATGCTGTTGTCGTTGTAATTCGCAGGTGCACCCTCCAGATACCTGTTCAAAAATCAAAGATTGTTGATGTGTTGCGTTCCAATTGTATACATTTCCCACCGAACTTACTATTTATGCACATCCTTACAAAACCTGTAACTTGCAAAAATGAAAAAGATTTAGGAACTGAAAAAAAATAAAAAAATCTTAAACGAACAAAAACAAAAATTAAATTCAAACAAAAATTGTTGCTAGAGTCACTTTCAAAAACCTTTAACTAAAAAAAACGTATCAAAAGCAGCGTAGCACCTGCAATTGGCCTCAAAGCTGACGAAGAGCTCTCGAAAAGATCGTGGAAGAGGATCAAGAGGGGGAGGCCGTGCCTCAAATGCCTTCAAGAGCCTACGCACTTGCAGATTTAAAGAGGCATAGTGACATCTATCGCCATCAAATGTGTTTTCACTGCAAATTGCCCCTTTCTCCAGCAAAATACGGGCTGCATCAAGGTGCCCTGCCAAACATGCGTAATAAAGTGCAACAGAGTCCCAGTTATCACGAGCATTCACATTCACTCCCTCATCTAGTAGAAGCTTCAAACGATCAACATCGCCCGCCCTAGAAGCCTCGTATATGTCTCCCATAGGAACCTGCATATGCAAAACTATGTGAATAACAAAGAAATCAACGGATGCCCTGCCTTCAATCAAATGTACTAGGAACACAACCAAACAATCAAAAAAAACAGTGGAAGGCATGAATCTTGACCAGAATGAGCCCAACGTAAGCTAAGCAAGAAGTATCGGAACCAACTACTAACTCAAATTGAAAGTATGGGCACATCCACAAACGAAGTACGTATTAACAACAGCATTGAAAAATTATAGCACTCCCTTCTACAAAGACTATGCGTCTCACAACAAGAGGCCGAAGGTATGAGAGAGTGCCTTTAGGGAGTAGAACCCTTTCTGAAACTATGTGTTACTAAACCCACACCCATGAGCTGGGAGTAAAATCTCTCCTACGCCTTAAGATTTCAGTCACAGTTCCACTTAATGGTAAATATTTCATACGCTTAGTACGAATTGCTCCGAAAAACTATTACCCGATGTGAACATTTCGCTCAACTAGTAACTCTTTTTTATTATAACTTCAGCACTACATATAAAAAGTGTAAAGGGAATAACGAATCAAGTTCAGAACATAACGTATTAAACACTCACTGAAAGAAGCAGCAGAAGTCAAGCATAAACAAACATGAGAAAAATAAATCGACTAAAGTATCTCACACAAATTGACAATAATCCACATTCCTATGATAGGCAAGTGTAGACCAGAATAAGATGATATCTGTTCCAAATTCGACACCATAATTGCACCGAATTGCTTCAGTATGTATGCTCTTGAATCGAAAAGCAAAATAATAAATAAATAACTCTGAGCTACAGAAGGAAGATAAAACCGTGCTTTTCACTAGAACTTCGCACAAAACCAAACTAAGCTTCAGAAGTAAACAAGCTCAATACACGAACACTCTTACATTCGCAGCACACCAAGGTAAATGACATGAAGAGGAAAGATCACAACACGAGCATTATCATATATCAGTGTGAATTCGTGCGTAGAGATGAATTCTACGCAAAAACTCAAACCCTAAACCTTGCAACTGTCCGTCACAAGTTACATATTTGATTCAGCATAGTTGCTCAGTACCGTGATATATCAGAAGCAATTAATAAACTGCTATTGAAGTGGAATAGTTAAATTGATTAATTCCAGCGTTACTCTTCTCTAAACTATGCTCAAATGGAAAGTGGGACCAACTTTGCAAGGTACACAGACAATTGACGATCGATAGAATCCCCGCAACCCCAATGCTAAAGCAATTTCTCAGGCATATTGTGACCAGATCCTACTCAGAAAGAATGTCACACAAAATGCAACACATAAAAAATAAAAAAAATAAAAAAAATAAAAATTCGAAATTTCATTACCAAAAGAAAATCCTAAAACAAACAAAAGAAACTCCACACAAAGTCACCTTTTTGCGTGGAAGAGCCGGCTCCTCAGGCTCGTCCCCATAGAGACCAATGTCCATATCCTCTTCAACCAAAGGACTTATCACCATGTTGACACTCCGCCCGGCCTTATTCTCTGTACACCACTTCAAAACTACCCCACAGCTGCTCACACCATCTAGTAACCCGCCGCACCTTTCTCTCAAATCTAAAGGAAAACTCCCAATTCCACTCGTCGTAGCCTTCCCAACACAGAATTCAGCTCACAATTCAAGCCAGCGGCATCAACCTCGTACCACCTCCTCTCTCTCTCACTCCATCAACTCTGCGCCCCCAAATGACCTGAAAACGTGAGAGTCCCAGCAGCGGGTAGGAACATACGCGCCGCCAGCTCGGAGTGCCCCGAAGGCTTCGACAGCTTGCTCGTCGTCAATGCTAGAATCGACGCCGACATGGAGTCGATCAATATTATTCAAATTGGGGACTGACTGAGAATGGGGAGATCGGTCTCGGATGTTGCTCTCAGTTGCGGCTGCGGTTGTGCACTCGTGTCGGTTCAGGTGGTGAACGGGTTCAGCCTGTACCCGGCGAGAGTCGAACCAGTGACTGGTTGCGGGGTTGGATGTTAAAGGAAGGGATAGAGAGAGGGATGGATGTGTGGATGGATTGATATGAGGATGAAAAATACCAGGTAGTATAACGAAAAAGGATACTCATTGTTTCATTTCGCAAAAATTGTGCATATATGCATTAATAACGTCTTTGATATTTATTGTGATCCCTTCAAAAAATAAATAAATAAATAAACATACACAAATGGTTTGAATGAGGGAACAAAATTATAAAATTTCTAATGTTAATAAAAATATCAACTTTAAATTTCAAAAATAGTTCACAATGCTTTTTAGATGAAGTTAAACTAAAGTATTCTATCGTTTAATACTGTAATAATTATTACTATTTTTTCATTCCATAATCCGAAAGTTCTCAAATTTTATTGTCATGGAAAAAAAAAATTAAAAAAACATGTAAACTGGCACTACTTTATTTATTCATTTATTTTGACAGCTAAAATTAATACTTTTTTTTTTTTTTTTTTGAAAGGTAAATTCTATGCACAAGTTTTAGAAAGTAAAAAAGTAACCGATTTAGCACAGAAGACTGTAATTTAATAGTGTAATCTTGTATTATTGTCAGTTAGTAATAAACAACTTATACATGTGAGTTCTATTTTGATTCTATAAAAACAAAATAAAATGATAATAAATACATGAAATATGATTTAGAATATAAATTTTATCATTTATATTTGAATTGATATCAATTTTCTACAAACTCATTTGATGATAACTAGAAACCAATTTTAAAAACTACAAATGAAATAATAAGTTTCTAATTTTAAATTTCAATAAATTGATAAAGAAATGGTCACTAATTTAGTATTCTAGAAAAATCATTACTCACATCTGTATCTTGTAAATAACAAATGTATTAATGTATGTTGGTACATTATGAAATGCTTAGGAAAAAAAATTATTGATTACAAATATACAAAAAGAATTTTAAGAGAAAAGATGTAAATACACTCCTAATATTAAAGTCTAAAAATAATGCATGTCAAATAAAAAAATGATTTCAAACTATCTACTCTTTGTGTAAAATTAATTAAAAATATTGAGACAAGTTTTATTTTATGACAAGTTTAGAATATAAGATTATAAGCAAATTGTTAATTTCTGTTTATATATATATATATATATACACACACACATAATACATTATACTTACATAGAAATGATTTGAATTGTTGAGTGTTGTGGCTAAATGTAGATAGTCAAATAAATAATATAAATGGTTCTTCATTTAAGTTGACTAAATTTAATACATACACTTAATAAATAGTATTTCATAAATATACAATAGATTGTAACTATATTAGGTGATTTTGAAATGGAAAAGTAAAATAAAATAAATACTCCTTTATTTATGATGGAGAGTGAATGATACTTCAAAGAAACTAAAAAAGAAAATACATTAAAAATAATCACTTCAAAAATTGGATTGATTCACCACAACCTCTAAACACACACTTCTAATACACTGACAAGATCCAACCAACTACTGAGCAAACAGCAAGCCTTACCTTGAGTACAAATAGAAAATATGATTTTACAATGGACTATGAAACTACCCATCTCTTCTGCGTCAGTGAGCTGCACACTTTCTAAACCCACAACCCTAATCTCTCGGTGAAGTGCCCTGCCCATCGCCCACACAGAGCATGTTGTGTATGCATATCGCTATCTGTTTATTTCTTTATTTATTAATCTATCTATTTATGTGTGTGTGTGTATATATATATATATATATATATATATAATTATTTTTGTGTGTGTGTGTATACAAAGAATAGGGCATCAGAAAGAGACTATCTACAATGCAGCAAATCTAGATGAAGCATGGATCAGACACGCTCCATTGCTCAGCTTCCATCACATGCAGTGACGTTATCGATCGTGAATTGTGGCAAAATTTGCCGATGACGAGGTTAACAATCTTGTGGGTTCACTTGAGAGTCTTCGAGTTTCAATGTGGCAGGCGAGGTTTGAGCGTCGCTGCAGGGTTGTTGTTGTTCATGAGGATGGTTGGGGTTGAAGACTTCTCCATCCTGGTTTTCACGGGACGGCACAGGATTTTGTAGGGTTTGTGAGGATGGGTTTGTGGCAGGATGAGGGATAGAATGAGATGAGGACCCAGGGATTCGGTTTTGTGGAGATGTGGGCAAGTAGCACCACGCAATCACGTTCTCCATGGAGCCATACTGGTCGAATTCACACCTTGTTGGGATGCGTCGTTGCTCTCGTCGTTGTTGCAGCTGAATTAGGAAGGAAGTGTTGTTGAATGGTGTGGCAGGTGGCGTGACATTTGCTTTCCTCTTTCTTTTGAACCGTGTCGTCAAAGTGACTCCGGCACCTGTCGTTTTCAAAGCCATTTTGTCTGGATCAGTGAGATATCTGCACAATGTCGCACTCTTAGGGTTAATTTCATCAAACTGAAGTTGTTTATAGAGTTGATCAGACCCTAATTGTGTAGATGCACATCGAAAGCGCCGGGTTGAGGGTTTACTGAAGGGTTTTGGTGATTTGTAGAATGCTCGTCTCAACTTGGGTGGATTTCTCGAATTGCCTTGATCGTCCTGTTGCAAAACATCCAGTTCACAACGAAGTCAAGAATTGCATTTCGCAAAAGGAGATAAATGGAAACGAAGCCTAATCACCCTCCAATACCTCACTTACAACAAAATAATGGGGTTGTAGGCCAGATAGTCGTCACTGGACTATGGAAACTTATGAGATACTGCAGGGGTCACGAGAAAGTGCATGTACCCTACGTCTCACAACAGCAACAAATTAAGCAAAAACCTCAAGCCTCAAGCAAGCCGTGTCAATATGACAGCTACGAGAGTATACTTCATCACATACTGTACTATAGACAATTGGTGAAGTGAGTCTTTTCAGTGACGCTTCCTGACGATTGCAAGGTTGGGCCCGCCTCCAAATGCATTCGCGTGGAAACGAGGTTTTTCATTACCGCCAAAAATGTACATCACGTGATTCCGTTTCTTACGAGAAGGCTACCAATCTGTACCGGTCAACATCTACCAGGTTTTAGGGTGTAGTGTCTGCGCAGATCTCTAAGAATTTGGTTCATTTTCGTCATGATGTTCTCAATTACACATTCGACTTTACTAGGATTACAAACCACGGACTGAAGCATCCGGTCAGCTTCAGCACACAAGAGTCTCCGCAGTCTCACAATCAGATAAAGTTTTTCCTAGAACTGTCCCGGCGTCAACACAAGAATATCGTACTACATTTCGGAAAATCGTATGCAGAAACAATACATGCACAGTTCACTCATATACACAAAGGTTTGCCACAACCTCACAGTCACAGACACGCTCGAGATAACGATCGACACTAATACCACCGACTCGACCATCATACCTTTCGATGACCCCCTGATCGAGTTTGTTGTCGGAGTCGGCCAATCAAAAAAATGTTTCAATCGCGCGGCAATCCTCAGACCAGAGACTTGTAGCGGGTTGACACACTTCATGATCACGCAACAGTAGAAGGCACGGGAAAAACACACACACAAACAACAAGAAATTAGAAGTATGCTTGCTAAACACTGAATGGTGCTGGGTATCCTACAGCACACGCGAACGAACTCCTACGAAATCAATTCTCGTGTGTGCCCATCAGTAAGTTTGGCAGCTCATTGTGTCCACATGAGCTTACTCATCCGTCCATCTCTAAACCAACGCTCGTAAACAAGTTTCGAGAGAGGCGAACATCAGTAGACGAAATCAGAATCTACCACCAGGTGAGCATTCTGAGCGTTTCAGGCGACGTGCAGGCGCATGGAGTAGAACGAAATGGAGAATTGGTAGCAGCAAATGCGAATCTTAGCGATCGGGAGTGGCGTGGGGGAGAAGAAATTAAACTCGTTTGGACGTCAAACCAGTCATCTGCCGACAATTTCGGGGTTCTCATTCCTGCCACGCATCGTGAAGCCTTGTGTACATACTTTTCCCCTCTTTCCAGGTGGGAGAATTAGGGCTTGACTCGGTTCATACTTAACTCACAGACACGGAGCTGGATTCGGGTCCGACGTAGATTCTTTACCCTGCGATCAAGAGTTTTCTGTAACTTCACGGACATTTTGAATTAAGATCAATTCAATGTTAAATCCATTCTTCTCATCAGTAAAAAAGGAAGTTGCAGCTTGTCCCCAGGCCTTTACACCAAAACTTTACGTCACACCCTGAATATCTTAATTTAAATGCACCGTGTTATATATTGTTTTGCAACGTAGGCGAGTTAATTAACACAGCCCCAATGCTGAGAAAGTGTGCCATTTTCTCTCAACCGACTCGCAAGATTGCCACCATCTTTGGAGCTGTGCTGGAGTTGACTCTCCTTGTCCTCAACCATTCTTGTCTGTTTGGCCTCGACGTCCCCATTGATTCCGGAAGTTTCCTGAGGATTCTTAATCAACTAGTGTACAGACAATTTTGTATAGGAATAAAGACGGCGACGACAAATTTAGGTTTCATGACAATAATTAATACATAGCGGTGAGCCAGGAGAATGTGCATGTTTGACCTCAGCACAACAAAAGAACTGTAGACAGGGACGATTGAAACTAAACCGCGGTACAAATGACATCGCCTTGGCTTTACAGCAGCAGCTTACCTGAAAATCGAAACGCAACGTAACATTCAGTCGCTTGTGGGAGAGCAATATGTTTAACAGTAAAATAAGAAATGAAGCAGATATTGCTCCTCACCAATTCACAACCAAACACAGGAAGTAGAATTAAGAATATTCCGCACAGATGTTTGATACTTTCAGATGGAATAATTTTACCTAGAGGCCAAACCGCTTCAGAGTGTTGAAAGATGTGCATTGAACGATTCGACATAAGTGTGAAATGGCAATCACATGAAACGTCCAACTGTCCGGAGTACAGACTCGAGGGGAAAGTGAAGCCTAAATAAGTTGGTCTCACTGTAATCAGCAAGGGTGGGAGAGACGCGCCTCAGACTGAAGTGAAGGAATGAATGGTGCCAGTGGTTCTAGCCCTGCTATCTCACCCAATGTTTCCCTCATAGTGTGGAAATGTGTAGACAGGAGGTGCCAACATGGTCGACACGTTGCGAGCCTCATGCTGGGAAAGGGAATCCGTTTGTGGGCGAGAGAGAGCCAAAGAAATTCCGTCATGTTTGCTTTGTTTGCAGCAAACCCAGATCTGAACCTCATTGTTAGCCTTGCACCCACACAACCCCCCCTCGTAGCGCCGCTTCTGCAATTCCATTATCAGAGGGTTGGGCATTCATTTAGCGATGGAGACATCGCTTCGCTATAGCAAGGAGGAAAAGCAGCTGCTCATGCACGCCAAGGAAAACTTCCTCCTCGACAAATCCTTCTTCTTGCAGGTGGGTACTGATGCATAGCTCACCGTGTTCACGAGAATCCTTGTGGCTTGATTCTCGTTATCAATAGCTTTTTTTGTTCGTTTGGCCTTTGGTGTTGGTGTTGGTTGACACTAAGCGCCTCTGTTGTGAGCACTCGTTTTCTGTTTCTGGGAGTATGCGAGATTTCGAACTCCTGTTTGAGGTTCTCTTCCTTTTCTCGCTTTGGATTGGATGTTCGATTCTGCCAAGGTGTGGCTACTCCGTGAGAGGTTCCTGTGTGCATTGTTGCGGAAAGGTGTTTGTAGATGGGGTGAATGAATTTCTCGCGTGTAAGTCGTAGCTGGCCATCTTTAGGGTAGCGAAGATGTGGTGAGTTTGTTAACTTCAAATTGTCGTTGATTTATTGTTGTGGATAGTATTTTAGACAATTACGTACTGGTGGACGATTGAAAACAGGGTTTAGAATGTCGTTGAAGATTGCCAATTTGTGTCACATTCTGCTAATGAAGAGGGGAATCTCTCGATGTCTCTTAATCGTTGCCACTCATATCCTTCACTCCGTTTGTTGGTGGTCGTTGTGTGCTGATCATTATTCGGAATGTGGTCATAGCCACCAGTGCAATGAACTATGCATTACGGGGCGCTAAATTCATGAAGGGCATTGGCTTTTCCGTTATTGGGTTGTATCTTCTTCAATTCCAGAACCTTACAGGACTTTTTACAGGCAATATTTAGTAGAAACGTTTAACCATTTAGCTCTGATCGATCTTAATTTTTGAAACGATAGAATGCGCGTTGTACATAAATTTTTTGTGAAGATTACCTTCCAATCTCATTGTCTGTTCACCATTTTCTCGTATACATGTCATAGAGTCTACCTATCTACATGTCAATTGAGATACTATGATTTGATGTGAAATACCATGTGAATCATATCATACGACCAAGTAACACCTGTAACTGTTTTGCTAGCAAAGGATTAAGTCAAGCACGCTGTAGACTTTTTTGCGTTTTTCAGTATGTTTCACCATTCGCGACTATTCAGAAGCGTTCTCTCTGTACTTTTGGATTGTGCACATCAATGAAAGGACTGGCAGTTCCCTTCATTTTTGAACTATTCCAATGGTGTCTTATACTCGGCTGGTGCTAGGTGCATGGGAAGCTCAACACTCATACGGGAGCTGCCAATGGAATTGCTCAGCTGAAGCGCAGATTTTTTCCCGAGGTATGTGAGCCGACTGTTGACGTATTATCATGGAGAGTAAAATCATTTTGACTTATTTTGTAGATAAATGAAGACGTTGATTCTTCTAATATTGGTCTCTGTATCTGGCCTCATTCTCCTGTAGCTATTGACAAGCTTAGACATAGGCGCAAAGCTCGATTCTCAGATGAAGGAGCTCACTTGTGATGTTCAAGGGAAGAAGACTCTGCCAGTTACAGACAATGGCTTGTTAAGTGTGGATTTGAAAGGTGGCTACAATTTCAACCCGGGCAGTAGAAAGGTAGGTGGTCTACTTATCAATCTCTGAGCTTGTTACTTTATCCGAGACTTGAACTCTTTTCTGGGATTACTGCTTTGAGCAGAGCAATGCTTTCCAGGCCTACAGCTTTGATGATCATCAAATCAATGACCACCCAGAACATTTAAATTGAGTAGTTGAACTTGAACTCTCACAAAGCAACACATTCTAGAGCACATTTTAGTCGTAACGTGATGAAGATGAGGAAATGACTAAGGTGCTTGTCACGTGAAACTCAGAAATCTGATATTCACTTGTTGTATTTTGGCTATATCGTTTCCTTCCTCATAATTAGATATTCTAGAATTGGCATGGTTGCGTTGAACTTGTTTTGCGAGTTGTGCTCCTGCGAACCTCTGATCTGACGGAATGTAAAACTGATAAGGGAGTTGTATGTTAGCAAGCAGGGAAAACCAAGGGGTGTAGTGGAACTCAGCTACAAGGTTTTTAATTTCACAGAGGATCAGGATCTAAAGATTAAGATTGGTTACAATGTTTTCAAGCAGGTTAGTTTTCCAACAAGCAGTGTTTATTGTATACCTCAGCTGTTCTGTTCTGTGGATGATTATTCTTCTCGTGTAGGGTCCATTGTTGGAAGAAAACACCATGCTTATTCTTCTGGTTTGATTTGATAGTTGCAGTTGTGAGCGCAAATGAGTTTTCAAATATTCATCCTACTGTTTTAACGTTATCTTATAAGAATGCTGTCCCAGCACTTCGCACATTTGCTGAAAGGTCTTCGCTGTATGGTAACTAAAAGCCAGGTGTAACTCAATTTTGTTTATCCTACAATGTAGGGATAAATTAGAGTACTAGCCAAGAAGTTGTGCGTGTGAGACGTTTTTTAGTTGAATAATATGTTAATGCTTGGATTACAACCCTTTGAACAGACACCTTACTTCCAGTTAAGAGAAAACAACTGGACGTTAAACCATGAACTCAATGGTGGCTGGAACGTAATTTACGATTTGTGATTCGCAAGAGTAACACATTTTGGGCGCAGTCTACTTTTGTCACTTGCATGGCTTACTTTGTGAATGGATTGAACCCTCACTTCGATTACTGAACCTCTTTGGGATAGCCTAGGATAATGAGACTGGTGCAAGTTATAGGCTGCAAGCCAAGAGTCATGTCCTCCGGCAGCTATTCTTAGAATATTTAGTAACAGATAACTCAACTTTGAGTGTTCTGAAGACGGTGGATGGGTGATATTAAGAATGTTCCCTTTATCGAAGCAAACTCTGTTACATCTGCTTGCAGTTCAATTATTTACTCACATGCTTGGACAAATGGAGTGTTGTACGAGTGTACTTTCTGTTGTTTTGAGCATTTCTTCAAGTTGCAGCTGTTGCAATCACACTCTGCGTCGGCAGAAATTTTTGTAACCATGTAATGTATAAGAGACACACAGAAAATAGCGAAGTGATTAAACCCAGTTTGTGCACCAATCATTGGTGGATCAATAGTCACTCCTTGTCAAGACTTAAAACCCCAATTCTTGCACCTCAAACGATCCTTCCAACATTCATTATTGCAAACAATGAGATTTTTTTTCATATGATTTTGATTCGGGATTTTAAATATTAACTCTGAGAATCGCCGGAAGTTTGAATGGTGGTTGGCTCAATTTTTCTAAGTATTGGAGAGAACTGTGACTGAAGTTTCCGAAGATAGTGTCTTAATCAACGTATTCTGCCTTTTTAAAAAGCAGAATTCAGTCCAGGATGCTGCAGAATTCAGTCCAGGATCACAGAGATTCCCAAACCACTTGTTCAATCGCAATTCTCTTCTTCCAACAGTTCGTCGCGAGGACAGTTTCTAAATGAGGACGGCAACAATGCGAGGAACGTTGTCAAACGTCGACAAAAGAGAATACGATGTGTTGTGTGGGGTCGTGGGTGCCCCGTTAGGACTTCATTGACCACCCCCCCATGCGGGCTCTCGCTTTGTCTCCTTGCGTGCCACTTGGGGGATGTTGTTGACTCTTTGTATCACGAGCGACTTTGGCAGAATCAAGCTCAACACGTCGAAGAGTGTGAGGCGACAATTCCTGTGAGGAGGAACATACGCAAGCATTCCGTCCTTCGGCTGCAGATTATCCCTCGAGGCTTGGTAAGAGAATCGACTTTTTCAAAGCTTGCACTGACCGTGAGGGCTTGCATGCCGAGAAGATGAGAAGTTAGAATATAGATCTAGGTTGGTCCTCCTTGTGCTGACAGACCACCTGACCATCGATTATTCCGCGGAATGCTGGACCCCTATTGTTCTAGCACTAAGACTATTCTGTGCGATCCAATCTCCATCGATCTCGGCTTTGCGGGCCGGCCGTTGGTGTCGTCACCCACCATGTTTAGCTAATCAGAGGCATTATACGTTTACCTCATTTGGATGCGCCGGGGAGCATTTACTCGCCGCGACCACGCGGCGCTTTTAAATTGGGGACAAAACTTTGCAGCTGTCATCAATCCGTTACGTATCTTTTTGTGAGTCGAACCTAATATTTTGACGTTTAGGGGGCAGACTCTCACACACAGCTTGGTCATGCATCAATCTGTCGGTGTGTGTGGTGGTAATGTACAGCTTTCGTGTGAATAGTTCGCGAATCCCTGAATTGTTGTACTCGTTTATTGGATTTGTGGGTTGGGACGCGGTGTGCATGGGTTGATATAGCTCAGTGGGTGGCTTCTACCCATGTCGATAAGGGGTTGATTGTTAGGATTAGGATTCTTGGGGGTCTTTATGTGGATTGTTGTTGATTGTTAGATCAGGGGAAACGAGAAGAATTCGAGATGGCGGATGCGAAGGAGCAACTGGCGCTGCGCACGGAAATGCACTGGGCTGTGAGGAGTAACGACGTGGGGTTGTTAAGGACCATTCTGAAGAAAGACAAGGAGCTCGTGAATGCTGCGGACTATGACAAGCGCACGCCCTTGCACATCGCTGCGTCCCTGGATTGTGTCCCCGTGGCCAGAGTCCTGCTTGCGGAAGGAGCAGAGTTGAATGCAAAAGACAGGTGGGGGAAATCTCCGAGAGGCGAGGCGGAGAGTCAAGGATACATGGAGATGGTGAAGCTGTTGAAGGATTACGGGGCTGAGTCATACGCAGGTGCCCCGAGGGGCCACGTTGAGAGTCTGATTCAGGTCGCCCCTCCGTTGCCTTCTAACCGCGACTGGGAGATCGCTCCGTCGGAGATTGAACTTGATACTAGCGAGCTCATCGGCAAAGGTTCCTTCGGAGAGATTCGGAAGGCGCTTTGGCGCGGCACACCCGTCGCTGTGAAGACCATCCGACCTTCTCTGTCCAACGACAGAATGGTCATCAAGGACTTTCAGCACGAGGTGCAATTGCTCGTAAAGGTTCGGCATCCAAACATTGTGCAGTTTCTCGGAGCTGTCACCCGCCAAAGACCTCTCATGTTAGTCACTGAGTTTCTGGCAGGGGGCGATTTGCATCAGTTGCTGAGGAGCAACCCCAATTTAGCTCCTGACCGCATCGTGAAGTATGCCCTTGACATAGCTCGCGGCATGTCTTACCTTCACAATCGGAGCAAGCCCATCATTCACCGCGATCTCAAACCCCGAAACATCATAGTGGACGAAGAGGATGAGCTGAAGGTCGGCGACTTCGGACTGAGCAAGCTGATCGACGTGAAGCTTATGCACGATGTGTACAAGATGACGGGGGAGACTGGCAGTTACAGATACATGGCGCCAGAGGTCTTCGAACATCAACCCTACGACAAATCCGTCGACGTGTTTTCCTTTGGAATGATGGTATATGAGATGTTCGAAGGTGTCGCTCCGTTTGATGATAAGGATGCATACGAAGCTGCCACACTAGTTGCTAGAGACGATAAGCGGCCAGATATGAGAGCCAGAACGTATCCCCCACAAATGAAGGCATTGATCGAGAGTTGCTGGTCACCGTATACCCCAAAGCGACCACCTTTCGTCGAAATCGTGAAAAAACTCGAGGTAATGTATGACGATTGCTTATCGAGATTGCCCAAGGACCGTCGTCATCTCCGCGACATCCTGCATCTTCGACGCAATCCTTCAGACACGTGATCGATCGGGTCAACCTTCGAGCTGATGAATGTATGTAGTCAATGCCTTACTGTGTCAAATTCAGCCCCCCACCGACAGACTGGCTCCTCACCTATGGTTCAAGTGATTCGACTCTCTGCTTCTCCAAAGCCGGAAACGACCCCAGTGCAATTTCTTCTCCGACGACCACATTGCGACATGAAGCACCAGAGTTTGGATGTAGAAGGGATTGACTACATGCTTTGCTGTGAGCCTTGCACGACTCGCAGGTTGATCTCTCTAACCAGCTTCTAGCCTTTCGCAATGGCTGCATTACTTTAGAAATCGCCAAGTATCGTAATGCTCAATTTCTAAGTCCTAGGTTCACTGAGTGCAGGAATTAGATTTCTGTCCAACCCTGAGCGTAGCAAATATTAACCGCAGAGCAATTATGTTATTTCATTCTCGAACCATATGGAGCGTTCCTGAATACACACAAGGCTCTGCTTTAGTAAACAGAAGTAACGCTCTGATGTTAGTATTTTGCTCTCCGAGGATAAAGTCAGTGAGAACGGCCTTTGTTTACTTCTACCCCAAATCTTGTGGGTGTCTTCATCTGGTTTTAAGATTGTCATCCCACGTTTGTAGCTCTGAGGAGGTCTGCACTTGCTACCCCAGATATGTGCTACTTTCTCTTTTTGTGACCCACACGTTGGACAGTTAGTAGTGTTGTGCTTACGACCTCTTGCAATACAGATTCCCTACGTCGTTTTCGGCAGCTCCTTCGTCATCCCTGGCGGCATTTTATCATTGATTCCTTCACTCTGCCGACAGTTTAGATTCACAGGGTTCGAGCTTGGACATCATGTTGCAACTGCACTTTGAGCAAGAATGTCGATTCTCCTTGCATTCATCTCCTGGCTCCTGTGAACATTCATAGTCTTGAGCTGTTTCAGTTTGGTGTTTCAGTTCCAGTGCACAGTAGAAGGTGATGAGAATTATAGATATAATATAGTCACAGGTTCCGAATACACACAAGGTCTCATAAATTGCAGAAGAACGTGTGAATTACAGAAGAATCTCATCTCTGCTTTGATCCTTCATGTTGGAAATTGATCGTGGGGTGCACGTCTTGTTGGCAGGACATCTGTACAAAAGTTAAATAATTGCGAAAGGCAAGATTTTTGAAACTGTGCATCTATTCATTTGATTTTCTTGTGGCAATAGTTGGTTAACAGTGTAAAAAAACTACTATTGCTGAACTGATTATAGAAAGTTTAGATGCACCTTGTTGACTGAAGTTTGAGCTTACAACCAGTCCAAGAGTGCAACAAAAAGAGGTTCTAAATAAATAGTCGATGTAACCAGCTGTGTTACACTCTACAGTGCTGTTGCCCATCCCTTCATGAAAAATATTAATATTTTAGACGAAGTACGGTAGAGGGTGTTATAATGTGTAGGCTTGAAGAACCCTTTCATGTTTCACCCTTCTCATACCAGAATATGCCAATAAATACGTATAAATAACATGCACAGTTGAACATGTTCACACAAGTGCCTAGATGTAGAAACTTAGTTTAATATAGAACAAGATGTACAATTGCATACAATGGAAAATATTCATGTTTTTGTTTATAATAGAGCAAAAAATTAAAACATGAATACAGTTGATATTATGCATAAGAATTATAGCTTTTATATTGGTTTCATAGACATATAACAAAATGAACTTTCAAGTATCTTTTAGAACTTTTTGAAAGATTTTAGATATTTGTTCAACTTTCTATAAATTCTTTGTAAATGTTTGAGACCTTTCATAATCTTGTTGAAGTTTTGTTAGAAGAGTTTTTAGTCTTTTAGAATATTATATATTTCTTACAACCTTGTGTAGAGGCTTTCATAAAACCTAGTTACTATTGTATTAAGATAAGAGACTAAGAAATTAAGATTTGTAAAAAAAGCAATATATTATATTAAAAATAAGATTAGATACAAGATTGAGAATAAAATGGCACTTAAATTGCTTCAAAACTTAAATTGGCAAGAATAAATATTATTCAACTTGCTATTATATTTATACTATGGAAATTAGGTTATGTGAAAGCTTCCTTGAGAAGTTCTAATAATTATAAAATATTCTAAAGATCTATAGAATCTTACCATATAAACTTCTACAAGAATATAAAAAATCCCAAATAATTATCAAGGGCTATGAAAACTTCTAGAAAACCATGAAAATTCTTAGAAACTATTTAAAAATATTGTAAGATTTTTTTAATCTTTTAAAAATTTCTAAAAGATTTTAAAGACTTCCAATGATTTACATAGGATTGTACAAATATCTAAAAAATTCTAGAAGATTTTTAAAAGATCTAAAATATTTGGAAGATATTATAGATTGTAAGACACAAATACACACACAAATATATATATATATATATATATATACTAAAATTTTATTATTAAAAATAAAACTATTAAGTTTTTTAATATAATTCATGTTTTTGTTTTGTTTTTATTTTTTGTTTTTATGGATTGTAGTATTCTTTGAATATATATTAGGATGTTTTGTGTTGAAATAAATTAAATATTACATCAAAATAAGGGATGTTAGTATTTTAGAACTAATTTGTTTTTCTTTAGTCTTATAAGTGAGATGGAATAGATTAAAAATTTAATTTCTTACAAGAAATAAAGTTAAAATTTAAGATTCTAATAAGATGCCAAAATTCTTTTTGACACTAATTATTTTTTAGTAAAATATTTTTGGACATAAAAAGTACCAAATTCAAATAGAAACATGTAAGTAAATATTATAATGGTTAGTGATATGCTAATCTAAACATTTAATTAGAAACAACTTGTTATTTGAAGTAAAGTAATTAAAATATAAATATCAAGAAGAAATTAATTATTTTTGTTGATTGTAAATAAGGATCAAATTAATTATAAATTCAGTAAATAGTTACATATATATATAATTTAAAATAATATTTTTTTAAGAAAATATAATTTTAAAAATCTCTACTATATATAAATATATATAGGTATTAATTATATGATCAATTAATTAGTTATTCAATATAAATATTTTAATATATATAAGTTTGAAATAATTTTAAAAAAATATATATTAAAAAATATCAATATTTGGTAAACAAAAGTCAAAGAATTTGTATCAAATTTGAGTTCATATTTTTAATTTTCACATAGATTTTTATAATAATAGAATTATATTGATTTATTTTGACATAACATAAAATAAAGAAAATATTACTTTATTTAAAATTATATGTTTATTTTATGTTAAACTATTTTAATGAATACATTTGCCATATATTATTGTAAAAGCTAACAATATATATAATAAAGAAATCTTAAAGATAGATTTTTAAATAAGAAAAAAAATCATATTAATTTAGATACTAAACTATTAAAAAAAAATCATATTAGTTTAGATAAAAAAAAGATCAAACTAACTTCTTATTTTTTAATACCTAAGACTTTAATTAGATTATATTTTTGATAAAAATAGTATATTTGTGCTAATATTTAGAATAAATAAAAAATCAATTAAAATTTTATATACCCTTTGGAATAAATTTTTCATCTTTTTTAGTTTTTTAAAATCTCTTTTTTGTGGTATTAATGATAATCAAAATTTATTTAAAGTATAAAAAGAAATAATTATTTTTAAAGTATAAATAAAATATTATTCATTGGTGGATGTTTGTTTATATAAAATGATTAGAACTTTATAATAAATATATGTTCTAAAATTTACCATCTTTTTAAATAATATATATGTTAATAATATTTGATTTATTATTATTAAGTCTATAATTAAAATACTTTAAATATTTTAAAATTTAAAATTTTAAAATTTTAAAATAATATAAAAATTTAAAAATAACTATTTTAATATTCAGTTTAGAACTTTTGTTACTTTGTGCATGCTAAAAGTTACATGTAAATTATTTAGTTTACATAATCTTTATTTTTAAAAAATAAAAATAATTGTAGAATTTTAAATTTAAGATTTTTAAAAAAATTACAGTTGTAATCAAAAAATATGTATCACACATCATATATCATGATGAAATAAACATTTAATTTATTTTTACAAATGTACCTTTTTATGCTAATTGTAGCATTGTAGGTTATAGAAAAAAAAAATTAAGTTAAAATTGTTATAATATATATATATATATATATATATATATAGTAAAAATCTTAAGATGAATAGGTAGAAATGATTTGATTCTAAACCAATCTACAACTTTCATGAAGTAATGTTGTTATAAAAAATTTGTAATAAAATAAATTTAAGTAAATAAAAAGCAATGTGCAAATATATTTATAGTCAACTAATATGAAACGTGTCCTTTATATATTAATTAAAGTGTAAGTGTGGTGAAAAATTCTAAGATCTTATTTATTATTTTAAATTTTTTTTTTTCAAAATTATATATTGCCAAATTCTATACACCATTAGACATAGTTACATCGAAATTTAAAAGCTACATTAAGGTGCATGCTAAGTTGGTGTTTTAAAGTCTATAAATTTGCATAATAAAATTGAAAAATAAAAATTGCAAAAATAAAATTTGCAAAATAAGTTCAATTACTAGATTAATATAATAAACCGGCTCGAGTCTTAATCGATCGCAGGATCGAATCTGAGCAAACGAAGTCCCTCAACCCGCGCAATCATGTCCAGAGCCGAGCTGTAAACAGACAGACGTGATCGCTTGCGGCGCTGAAGGACATCACATCCTGAAATGAGCAGGAATGGAAGGACGCACTCACCGAAGCTGCAATCTAGATTTCTATGTCAGGGTCTGATTCATGGAGTCTTCATTGGCCAAATCTTTGAGGATTTTGCACAGAAGTGAAGATGGCGAGTGCAGAAGAGGGTGTCGGATGGGGCTTGGAGCAGCAGCAGCTGAAACAGCCGGAGATGGAGTCGGAGAAGGGGGAGAACAGTTCGAGGTCGGGGCAGGAAATGGGTCCGGAGATGAAGCTTGCCGAAGAGGAGACGGAGGAGGAAGAGGAAGAGGAGGAGATGGACCATGAACTGGCTCAACCAGAGTTGTTGCCTAGTTCTGCCTGCGGTGTTTCTTCATATCACAGGCTCCCGACGGTGTCGATCATGGAGAGTATGAGTTCGAGAAACGTGTTGCGATTCAAGCTTCAGAACACGGACGTGAGCATGGCCAACTCGCTGCGCCGCTGCATGATGGTTGAAGTGCCCACATTGGCTTTCGACTTGGTGGAGATTGAGATGAATTCCTCCGTCCTGACAGATGAGTTTATCGCTCATCGTGTAGGACTTATTCCGCTCACCAGCGACCGGGCCATGGAGATGGTCTTTCCCAGCGAATGTGACTCATGTGCGGGTGATAGCAGGTTTGCGCAATCGTCGGTTTCGAACTTTCTAAGTTTAAGAGAATTGCAATGATAATGTTGTAGTCCAGCTTTCTTATTCATAGTTTTTTTGTTTTTAATTTGTTTTTTCTGGTGAGTGATATTTACGAGGGTTATCCTATTGATCAGTAGCAAATTCATGTCGCTTGCGTCACTCGTGCGAATTACAGTTGTCAGAATTGCACTGTTGAGTTCTTCTTAAACGTTAAGGCGACCGGAGATCTCATCAAGGATATCACCCAGCGCGACTTGAAATCTTCGAACGATGCCGTGGTACCTGTTGAAATTGACGTGGACAAGCAAGGTGCATTGGAAGTATGCAAGATGGACATATGCATTGCGAAGCTGTACAAGGGTCAGGAGATCACCCTCCGCGCTTTGGCAAAAAAAGGGATGGGAAGTATCCACGCCAAGTGGTCGCCAGTTGCCACTGTAACTTTCCATCACGAACCAGAAATTTGCATCAATGAAAAGAAGGTGGAAGCTTTGACACTTCCAGAGAAGCAGAATTGGGTTGAAAGTAGCCTCAATCTCCCACACAAACAGATATTTCCGGTCCCTGCTACTCCTATTAAAGTCTTCAAACTCGACCCAGTCACTAGCAAGGTTCGCTGAGAATTATCCTATGTCGTTTCATTGTTTGCAATCGGTGCTCAATTGCAGGCTTTTCTAAGATATCTCAGGATTGTAATATCCTGTGCAGGTGATGGTGGTCAGTCCGGGCACCTATACCAGCCAAGAGCTCCAAAGAAACGTAGAAGCGGCTGGGATGGCAGAGCTGGTCGAAATCACCTTGCGAGATAACAGTTTCATATTTTCAGTGGAATCAACCGGAGCCATCGCCCCAGCAAAGATATTTGTGAATGCTATCAACATACTGAAGAGGAAGCTGCTTGCATTGCAGATTGCAGAGGATGGATTTCCTTTGCCAGTTGATGATAATGAGCGTGCCTTGCAGAAATCTTCGTTTCAAGCACCGGATCAGAGCAGACAACAAGCGCAGATTGAATCAGATAACTTCGCAGATGGCTTCGCTAATCTGGGGATGAATGAGAAAGCTCCGAATGAGCCAGACTGGGATTAACTGAAGCTCGATCAAAAGCACGATCAAAAGTCTTTGAGGTGATAGCAATAATCACGTCAATTAGCTGGAATCTTAAGAATATAGACTCGGGGAATAATTGAAATGAACACAGTCTTGGTTGTCGAGGCCAGATTTTGCCGAGGAATTGAAGTGCTGAAGAAGGGAGTGCTTTTGAAACTCTGCTACGCAAACAGTTGAAGGATTTGAATCCTACGCGAAATGTGCTGCAGTTCATTTGGGTGGATTTCAAGCATGGGCTTGGGGCATCGCTTGACAAAAAAACCTTGTTTCTACGTGCCCCAGTTCAAACCACGAGGCAAGAATCCAAACTTTCTTGTTTTCCTCGTTCCTTTGGAAGTTGTATGCACCAGGACGCGCAGCTCTCACAACCGAGAATCTGCAGAACGAAACTTTTGAGATTAGTTTGAGGGTGACATGTGAATATATACACAAAACATGGAATTTTTTGTAAAACAATATATGAATTCAAACCGTGCTTCTATGACAACGGAGAAGAGAGGTTGCTCTGTAAGGTTTACAAGCGTTGCTTGTGTATCATTTTGGTTTTACTTCAACAAAGTTTCTCAAAAACTTAAACATCAGCAGATACTCGTAGAAGGCTTTAGTGAAGGTAATATCCAGTATTTCGTAGCAAACTGTTTGGGAAGATTGTTGTACTACCAAATCTTACAAGTTGCATGTTTGTGTTGGAATGTCACCGAGCAAAATCCGCAAAAAGCGATCCAGAAATCCACATATTGTCCATCTCAGGCGCGTCTGCCCTTCAGCCTTGAAGAACGATGTTGAGAGGTTCGTTTAGTAGCTACAATTTCGCAGTTTCTCTCCCATCAAAAACGTCCTTACACTTTCAAGGTTTCCTCAAAAAGCTTAGCCGATCAGAGCAGAGGTCAACTCTAGATGTGAAGGAAAAATCCTACCAAATGATATCAGCTGCTCCGCTTTCGGGGATCACTGCACTATTTCTCTGTGAGTATAATTGAAACAGTAAATCTGTTAGCAATACTTGCAGAGCCGCTTGGACCTTGCCGTGTTGTACTGGCCGAATCCAGCTGACCGACGCCTAAGAAGGCCAAGATGCGAGCCTGCAGTAATTTGCAAAGTGAAGATGTTGGTCACAAAGCAAAACATTAACTGGAAAAGGAGGCTCCTCTCTGCATTTGAGTCTCTGCAAAGACCTGCTGTTAGCTGTCCACAATCCAACGCAACACAAGCAGTGCCACACAAGGACCCCAATGGCCGTGGTTAGGGTTTAGTCATGGTAGACCAATTCAGCTTAGACTGCATTTACACAGCACTAATTGATATTTTGCAACTGCTTTTGAGTTGATTTTTGGGATTTGTTAATAGGTAATATTGAGCTTGGAGTACCGGTAAAAATTTAGATTAGTTAGGTTACTGAGATATTGTATTCATTTAACAAGACAATTAAGATTAGTAGCAAAGGATTGTAAGCTTGGTAGCAATTAGGTTTTGTAAACAAACATCTAGACTCAATTTGAAGATGTTAAGTAGATTATTATATGTAAGTTGAATCTAAGACAAATGATTCTATATGTTTTATCTATTGTCTAGTTGTTATTTGGATAGTAGACACAAGGACAAAATCTTTCTTAGACTAAAGAGGTTGTTTGATATAGAGAGTGTATTCCTTATCACCTTGAAAATTACTAGTTTAATTTTGAGTAATATTATTATGGTTTAGCATGCTTGTTCTTTCTTTAAATAAGTTATATCATTTTAGAAAGGCAATCCATTCATGAACTATGTTTTGATGGACTGCACTTGTTACTCTTTAGCTATAGACTACCAAATGAGATATGCAAATTTAAAATTTTCAAGCTTATCTAACCTCTTTTTTTAAAATGAATATTACTTTTTAAAATGTATCCTCCTCAATGTCAAGTTTGAAGATTAATTATTAGAAGCTCAAAAGTAACATATAACATAAGATGGTGTTATACATTAATATTACATATAATAATATATTAACTACACAACTAGATGAGACTATAGCAAACATAAGCCTAAATCCATACTCTTGTCAAGGACAATAACTGGATGAAATCAAATAAACAAGTGAGACCTCTCTCAAAGAAATAAATATAAAGAAGTATATGTATTAAAAAGAAACTGGAATGGCTAATGCCAAAAGATAAGAAAACTAGAGACTCTTGAACTAGACTGGAAACAAGAAAGGAGTTGACAAGAGTGAAGAAGGCTTCACTCTTGTCTCTATTTATACTATCTACCTAAGAGCTAAGTGGCGATGTTCTATAGGACCTCCAACACGTATCCAATTTACAAGACACGTGTCCAAGTTGTAAGACACGTGTTGAACTTGCTGAGCAAGTTTCCTATATGTTCGCCACGTATTTAGCTTGGTCTTCAAGCTACCAACATGTGCGACATGTGGCTAACTTATTGACCAAGTTTCTAATCCAAAAGTCTACTATGGACACTTATAAAGTCAAAGTAGCATCTATGAAGTTTCTAGGAAGTTTCTCTAAAGATATTATGGAATTAATCTGCTTTTACCTTCTTTTATCTAGTTCTATCTGATCATATAGGTAATTATGTATATGTCCGTGACATTACCCCCCCTTTAAAGGACGAGTTCCACGAGGAGCGGTGATTACATGTGTAGAAAGTCTAAGATGCGGCGAATAGTATTTGCCACATACTCTGATCTTTGTTCTCTTCGAAGGTAATTGATGGGTCCTCTCAGCCATCGATAGTGTCCCATTCCAGGGCGAGAAGACCACCCTGTTATTTGATCATTGTTGTGACCTTCATAACTTCCTTCGAATATCACATCTGGAACACCGTCAGGAGTTGTTCCTATCTCCAATAAAATCACTAAACATCGAGAATCTCTTCCAAGGTCGTGATACCAAACACGTTGTATCTCGCCATCTATTTGAGGAAGAACATGTCGTTCTTGAAGATCTTCATCTCGGTTGCGTCGTCTTGAGGGTTGTGACAGTCGCAATGTCTCGTCCGGTAGGTCAGCAAATGAAGGCTCTTGAGTCAAATCCGCTAGCTATTGATTCTCCATCTCCTTAGCGTCACAAAATACAAAGAAGCTACAAACAAGGATAGAAAGTTGAATGTTATCTTGCCTACATCTTGTTTCTTTTATAGGAAAAGTCTTCATCTTGGTTTCGATGGATGTTGTTGATGAAAGGTCTCCACTTTCCTCGCTGCATTTGCCAGATTTTTTGCTAGTTCCCATGTGCGCTCACTAATATCGTATCCGTGCCAATGAACAAGATATTCCAACCTATTTCAGTGCCGCCTTGAATCTAAGACTTATTCTACTTCAAATTCGTCATTATTGTTCACTTCTATACGAGGAAGTGACACTTGTCTTCTTCTTGGTATATTCACTGTCTTATATGGTTCAAGAAGAGACACGTGGAATACAGGGTGGATCTTCATAGACTCTGGTGTCACGGACACAGAATATGAAGAGGAAATCTAAACAAGAATTTCAAAGAGAACTGGCAAGAACTAGATTGATCAGATGAGTACAAGAGCAACACCAGAGAGGTGAGTTAGAGCTCCAAGAGATGTGTTGTCGAGACTGAAGAACTCTTCAGCCTCGACTCCTATATATACTTCTAAATAAGAAACTTCTTGAGCGACTTTTAACAACTTAGGAAGCTTCTCAAGCAGCTTCTATGAATTAG
Organism: Physcomitrellopsis africana; assembly: GCA_036785485.1. Taxonomy (NCBI): domain Eukaryota; kingdom Viridiplantae; phylum Streptophyta; class Bryopsida; order Funariales; family Funariaceae; genus Physcomitrellopsis; species Physcomitrellopsis africana. The sequence continues at coordinate 90,433 of JAWRVF010000784.1, forward strand.
GAAGCTTCTCAAGCAACTTCTACTAGCTAGGAAGCTTCTCAAGCAACTTCCACTAATTAGGAAGCTTCTCAAGAAACTTCCACTAACTGCTAATGGAAACTTCTAGAAGGTTCCAGGGACTTGCTTCTAGAATGTTTTAATTTCTAGAAGGTTCTAAGACTATGTCTCTAACATCACCCCCTCCTTTAGCTTCGAGGTCTCCGAGAAGCAATGTTGTTGTCAGTCAATACCAACGCAAAAAAAATGAAGATCTGTCACATAACGTCTGCTATGAATTCCAATTGTCTTTCACGAGGCAAGTGGTGCATCGGTCCTTGAAGCCAACGGTAGTGGCCCACGCCCTCAACTTCCGACCAAGTATGAACTTCCGTATTCTCATTGTGAAACTGTCCTGCAAACATACCTTCTGGCTGACCATTGTAAGCAGGCTCGACTTCAAGTACAATCACCAGCGATCGGTTACTTGGTATCCTCTGTCGTCGTCGTGGTGTAGGTGGTTCTTCATCTCGAGGTCGCCTTCGTGAGCTAGTAGGTTGAGATGATATGATTGGCATGGTATCTATCTCTTGGCTATCCATGTCGAAAGACCAAACTATGGCTATCAAAAAAGATCTATTCTATCTTGGAGAAAATAACTGCATCAACTATGAATTTTGGTAGTGTTTTCCCCTCCTTTTATGTTACTAGATGAGCAAGCTTCAAAAAGAAGTTATCCTCGAACCGGCTTAGGTTTCTGAGGATATTGTTGATGAAACTCTTGTATCTTTTGCAGCGCATTGGCGAGATTTTCGACCGGCTCCCATGTTCGCTCATTGATATCGTAGTCTCTCCAATGTACAAAATACTCCAATTTTTCCCATTTATGCCGCGAATCTAGCACCTTTTCTACCTCGTATTCCTCGTGGTTCTCGATTTTGATACTAGGTGGCGAACTTTGCACTCTTCCAGGAAAAGACGATTCTCGATAAATCTCCAACAAAGAAACATGAAAGATTGGATGTACCTTCATAGCAGCTGGTAACTCCAGACAGTACGCCACTGGATTGATTTGCTTCAAGATGACAAATGGTCCCAACCTCCGATAGTCCAACTTATCACACGGCTGCTTGGTCTTGATATTCCGTCGAAGTAGCCATATTTTATCTCCAGTTTTGAAAATAGGTACTTGATTTTGAAGTTTATCTGCGGATGTCTTATAAGACTCTTGAGCAGATTGCAATTGCACCTTTAACATAGTTTGAAGCTCTGATAGCTGCTTCACAAATCCTTCAACTGCTGGATTGTTATTTGTTGACAGACTTAACAAATCAAGCTTCGGATGGTACCCATAGTTAGAAAAGAATGGTGTTTGTTGAGTTGACGCGTGCAAGGTGTTATTATATGCAAACTCGGCTAACGATAGATATGCGGCCGAATCATCTTGCTGATAGTTGATGCTGCATCTTAGATATTGTTCCAAAACTTGATTCACCCGTTCCGTTTGGCCGTCAGTTTGAGGATGGAAAGCTGAAGAAAGCTTGATATCCACCTTCAATATTTCAAAAAGAGATCTCCAAAACTTTGATACGAATTGAGTTCCTCGATCCGACATGATATCATCTGATAGGCCATGATATCGATACACATTGTCAAGAAAGAGCCTTGCTGTATCTTCACTTGACGATGTCTTCTTGCAAGGGACAAAGTGCGCCATCTTTGTAAGTCGATCTACCACAACAAAAATGCTGTCGAAATAATTCGATGGTGGCAGGTCTGTAATAAAGTCCATAGAAATTGAAGACCATGATCGCCGTGGAATTGGCAATGGCTGTAAAAGTCCGTAAGGGCGATGCCGAGGATTTTTAGATCTTGAACAAATGACGCAAGTGAGGACAAAATCTTTCACATCCTTCCACATTTGGGGCCACCAAAAATCTAGAGAAATAAGTTCCAAGGTCTTGTTGAATCTAAAATGTCCCGCAGCTGGAAAATCGTGACGAGATTGAAGAACTCAGAGCCGTACTGGTCCTTTTGGAATATACAACCGCTCCTCGAAGTATAAAAGATCTCCCTCCACTTTAAACTTGTCATTATTGGCACGTTGCTTGATATCAACTGCTATTGAATCTTCAATGGTCGCGGTACGTACCTGATTGAAGAAGTCAGCATCAATTG